>QJPP01000946.1:103466-164892 GCA_003996215.1 Jaltomata sinuosa | reverse complement strand
GGTCATATTCTCCTGTGCTGCCCCTGGTCAGGAGCTCCCCTCTCTCGATCCCGAGAACGTGCAGGAGTTCCCCTTCCTGAGCGTGGATGAGGCCTAGGACTCCCCCCCCTTTATTACTGATATTTACTGTTGGTTTTCCCCCGTTTGGGAATTGTTTCAGACAATCCTTCCCCCTTCCCTTTTATTTCGGGCACGTGGATGCCCGTGTTAGACACTATTTCCTTTCCCGCATATATATATATATAGCTGCTTGTTCCTTGGTTTATACAGTGGTTTTGGTAATCTATGCTTGTTTTTATCTTGTCCCCGGAAGGGGCCAAAAACAGGGGAAAATAGAGCAGCTCACTGCCTCACTGACCTTTTCAATAGCGGAAGGTTATACCGCGATAGCGGTCCCGCTATCGCGGACATTTCACCGCTATAGCGGTCCGACGTAACAGTATAGAAATTTGATTTCCAGCTAAATGTACTCATCCCCCTTCCCGGTTACCACTGTCCCAACTTGTAAGTCCCGCCATGGTCTTAAACCACCCTCAAGACCATTCATGGCACTGAACGCATTAAAAATCAAATATAACACGTCATAAAACATATCAAAATTTATAAGGGATTCACAACAATCAATTGTTTTCCGACATTACCTTCCCCCCATTACACACTAATGACTCCCTTGTTCCCCTGGTTCCCAACCAAAATTCTGATGGTTCTGAAGCTGAAGCTTCCCTATAGTCCCAGTTACCAATCCCTTACCAACTTTAACCGATGATAAGATCTTTTAACACGTAGTACCCTTTTTCAAATAATGACAAGTAACAGACTACCACAGTCTAAGGCACACAAACTTTCTCACTCAATGACCTTCCATAGACTATGCATGCACACCAATTGGAAATACACACGCATTCCAAATAAGTCACACAAGAATGTACACCATAATCCAATTTTTCAAGTCACAACAAAAGCAAACCATAGCCAATCAATTCACAAGTATCACCTTCGTTTGTACCATGGATGACCATTAGCCGGTTATCCATGCTTGTCACAGCCTCTCTGGCCAGATACCAATTGGAACCTTCCCGGTTCCAATTCCTCTTACTTGTCCTATCATAACTGAAGTATGGAGACCTCCTTCACCTTGTTGAGATACCAATTGGAATCGAGAGATACCAATTGGACTAAACCCATACAAGCAAGTACGAACTGCACGAGGGAATGAAAAAAGAGTGAAAATTCCTAGAATGCCTTATAGTTCCCCAAAGATTAGATGTGGATGTCAACACACCAATCCGGAGGACCCTATTCAACATTTTTCTCTTGTACTGGGAGACCGGTAACCTAGGCTCTGATATCATCTGTCACGGCCCAATCTACCAGGCCGTGCGGGCACCTACTCTAATCACCTAGATAGACGAACCCTTACCACCCAACCAATAGGTAACATGCGGAATTTATGGTAAAACCTTTACAATATTAAACCCCTCCCTAGGATCTAGTCTAAACATGTACAAGAGCATCTACAAGATGCCACAAAGAGATAAAAGACCCAACTTCCGCCATGGAATCGAATACAGAAGTTGCTGGAGACCCTCATCGCTGTGAACCTATAAAACATCACCAACCTGCAACCATACTATACCAAAAAGGTATAGCAAGAGTAGAGTCAGTACAAACACACGTACTGGTAGGCATCATCGGTCGATCTGAATCCCCTCCTACCATCATATAAGAAGAACAGGGAAATACATGACTGAAATTAAATAACTTGGTTCCCACCCCCACGTTCTTCCGCTGCTAACTCCCTCGTTCTCAAGGCTTCCAAGTCACACTAACCTTACACTTCCTAAGCCTTACCTTATCCCAGACTTCCCAAGTCACCTCGCCCTTCACAGATGTCCATGTTCGCACCTGGACTACCCTTCCTCCTACCCAAGTCAACTGCTTTGACTAATCATTCAGACTTAACCCAGCTAACTACCTACTCAGCCACTTATACCCGCGACATTACTTACCAGGGTCCAACCCCCCCCCCCCCCCCCCATGGATCTCTAGTAAACCTTCTACTATATGCGCAACAACTCTGAACTGTAGCCCCAGACTCTCAATCTAACCACTACATGAAATCCACCTAGCAACCCTTGCTACATTTAATAACAACACTAGAGTTACCTCTAAGTTTCCTTTCCTACACATAACCCGGACCATCCAAGGATCCCCTTAACCACACCTAAGTGTCCAACCTGCTACCCCGGTCTACACCAAGACTAACCCTTAGCTTATCAACCATAATTAACCCCTGACCGCCCTTAGTACCTTTATTGACAATAACTCATGAACTTAAGCCTCTTCCACATAGTCCGAACCCACCCTGAGATCCCTTCTAAACAACACCTAAATGTACATGAACAACTCGGCCTAAACCAAGACCAATCACAATAGTTATATAGAAATTTCTGGCCACTCCAGGACCACCAAACAAATGCAACTTTCAATAAACAACCCGGTCCACTCATGGAACCAATATCAAGTATCACTTTCAGTAAAACAACCTGGTCCACACACGGACCAATAACAATCACTGTATTACAAAAATCAACATGCAATATGCAATAAAGTAAACCTGTACCAGGCGTGGTACCCGTGCCAACCAATTATTATACCCGTACCAGGTGTGGTACCCATGCCAACCATTTGTTATACCCGTACTAGGAGTGGTACCCGAGCCAACTGAATATCAATAACCACAGTCAATAGATGAACACACACAACTTGTAAAACCAACAAATAAACACCGTTCAACACAGACTGTAAACAGGAACCTAGACATTCCACACAACTTTCCTAAGAATTGTATAGCATACAATATCTTAGACATGAGGACATGAATATACAACATTCACAAAAAATCATAAGCCATAACCTACCCCTTTTCGGGTACAACTACGAACCATCAATTCCCATCCGAAGACTATTCCCCGATTCACCCTTTTTATTTAAACATGTAACTAGCGATTTCCCTTTTTATTTGATAAACATACAAGCACATGCTTAACTTTTCTAACCTTAGCAAAACCGCCGCTAAGGCCCAAGCGATAAACATTCCTGAAACCCCACCTAGGAGCTTTCTATTCCCGTTTCCCGTTCTCCCAAGAACTTCCCCGGTTCCCCAAACCTTCCTGACACGTTAGTCCATCGACCCATCATTTTATGTCAACCAAATAAATAACTAACCACATAATACCATTCACAAACCCCACCGTTTACTCCGTACATCCTAGAAACAACACAACCATTCCCGAATCGCCCAGACTCCGTGCCCGGAGGCCTAAAACATGGATTCTCCATTTCAACTATACAAAGTACGAAAAGTAAACAGGTCTAACTACTCATAAAACCTAGCCTACCTGGGTGCGAAGCAGCTTCAATGATGCATTTTCGGCTCCGTGGTTGTGTTCCTGGCTAAACCGTGATCCTAGAATCTGTCGTTCTGCGTCCCTTCAGCCATGACCTCTCCTCCTCTTGATTTCCCAGCCTTGGAGTAGCATGGGAGGGTTTTTGGAAGAACCCTCATATGTTTCCTAACTGAGGAGAAGAGACTTTTTAATAGAATCCTGTCAAAGGCATTCTTCCTCCCGCATCACCGCTATAGCGGTCCGCCTTACCGCGACAGCGATTACACTATAGCAAAATAATTTATGCTATAGTGGTGTGACTTTAGCCTGGATTCTTTCTAGAAATCAGAAATTTTTCATGACATCACCCTATTTATCCCGAATGAATTTTTAACCATTTCCCTCAATTTTACGAATTGGGAAAGATTAACATAACGATGGACCCGGTCGTTACATTTTTCCCTTACCATCTTAACCAATGATGAGCCCTTTCCTTGAAAACTTTACATGTAATTCTAACTCCAAGCACACTCAGCACCTAATCATACTCAATTATACCGAGAATCATTTAACATTTCCTTAAGACTCATAATTTCATAACCAGACAACAATCATATACGAATCAGTAAATCATGCCAGCATTGTAATACACAAACACTTCAGTTTCAAGCTACACAAAAATCACACCACAACAATTACTCTATATCCGTCCCATGGATGACCCTTAGCCAATAACCCATGCCTTACCACAGCCCCTCAGGCTAGATACCAATTGGAACCTACCCGGTTCCAATCCTTCTTAGTTGTTTGTCGTACCCGGTGTCCAATGACATCCTTCACCTTGTTGAGATACCAATTGGAACCGAGAGATACCAATTGGACTCAACCCATACAAGCAAGAAACGAAACCGCAGGGAAAGGAATGAAAGAAGAGGAATGTTTTCTAGAATGCTTCATAGCTTCCCTAGGATTAGATGCGGACGTCAACACACCAATCCGCGGGACTCTATTCGACATTTTGCTCTTGTACTGGAAGACCGGTAACCTGGGATATGATACCATTTGTCATGACCCAATTAATGGGCCATGCGGGCACCTACTCTAATCCACCTAGATAAGAGAACCCTTACCACCTGAACCAATAGGTAATGCGGAAAAGAAAATAAACCATTAAATAAGTCCCTTAATACATGAGAGATCCTTTTACAAAATATTTGGAAAATCTTTATACAACAACTTTTGAAATTACACAACATTTAGAACTTGCGGAATTTTACAAACCTAGTCTAAGCCGGTACAAGAGCTTGTACAAGATGAGCTTATAACATAAAATGGACACAAATCCCACCATAGAAGGAAGTAGGAGCTGCTGGAAGATCACCGCAATCCTGAACCTGTGAAACATCACCAACCCTGCAACCAGACTATACCTAAAAAGGTATATCAAGAGTAGAATCAGTACAAACACACGTACTGGTAGGCATCATCAGCTGACACGAATTCACTCCTACCATCATATAAAAATCAAGATAAAATGCACAAGGTAAATGATTCACCCTTTTCAACCCTCACTTTTATCAATCCCCTCTTTCGGAACCGACTTTTCTAACCTTTCGCTGCCAACTCCACCACCCTAGCCTTGATCCTGACACTTAGGATTTTCCAAGTCTCACTCATAACTAGACTTCTCAAGTCGCCTTGTCACCTAAATTTCCCAAGTATCACTTTAACCTTTACCCCAATCAACTACCTTGCCCAAATATCCAGACTAAATCCGGCCAACTGCCCAACCAAAACCACTTGTACCCAAAGTATTACCTACTATTGTCCGGACTTTCTAGGACCTCTAGGATAGATTTACCACCTGGTTATATTAACCAATAACCACACCCAGACTCTTTATATTTACCAACAACATACAATTCACCTAACAACCATTGACACCTTCAATGACCACCATAGAAATACACCTAAATCACTTCTTAGATCACATAACCCGGACCCTCCAAGGATCCTCCATCCACACCTAAGTGTTCAATAGACTACCCCGGTCTACACCAAGACCCACCCTTAGCTCATTATCCATGATAATTCATGACCGCTGTTAGTACACTTAATGACATCAATTTGAGCACATAACCTCTTTTTAAATAGTGCGGACCCACTCGGATCCCCCTTACAAGTCTAGGTGTTAACATGACAAACACGGTCCATACAACGACCAACTAATAATTAACATAATAACCCGGCATACACCAAGGCCAACTAATAATTAACATAAATAACCTGGACTACACCAAGACCAAACTAATAACCAACATAATAACCCGGTCTACACCAAGACCCAACTAATAACCAACATCATCAACCAGTCTACACCAGGACCCAACTAATAACCAACCTCGTAACTCGGTCTACACCAAGACCAACTAATGACATAATATAACAACCCGGCCTACACCCAGACCAAACTCATAATATAACAACCTGGCCTACACCAAGACCAAACTCATAATATAATATAACAACCCGGCCTACACCAAGACCAAACTCACAATATAATATAACAACCCGGACTACACCAAAACCAAACTCACAATATAATATAACAACCCGACCTACACCAATACCAAACACACAATATAATATAACAACCCGGCCTACACCAAGACCAAACTCATAATACAATAACCCGGCCCACATTAAGACCAAAATGCGATATTACAATTTATAAACACAGCCCGGTCCACTCATGGAACCAAATAAATTACACAATGCAATGCAATAAGTAAACCCATACTAGGCATGGTACCTGAGCAAACCATTAGTATAACCCGTACCAGGCATGGTACCCGAGCCAACCGTTAGTATATCCTATACCAGGCGTGGTACCCGAGCCAACCATTAGTATATCCTGTACCAAGCATGGTACCCGAGCCAACCGAATGTCACACAGAAATCCAATAGTCACAACAATAAACAATCAACTTGTAAACCAAGCAAAATACACCGTTTAATTTACCAGACTATTAAACAAGACTATTAGACACTTCTAATCATACCCTAAGCCATGCACCTCATACAAATACTTAGATAAGAGATACAGACACACAAGCATACAAGAATCAAACCATCACCTACCCCATTCTGGGTACACTATGAACCGTCAAATCCCGTCTGAAGACTAACCCCGGTTCACCCCTTTAAACATTCAGTTAATTGCATTTATTCCTGACCCTCTTTATAGGACTGAATACAACTGGGGAAAACCTTTCCCAGCCTTTGAACACAGCCAACAAATATCCTAATTATACCAATTAGTTTTTGAAACTTCCGTTCCTTGCACATTAGTTAATAACTAACCCTTTTTCGATTCCCTGAACCTTCCGATATTCTAATTCCTGCATTTATTAGAGAAATCACACAAATTAAGCAATGCCTAGAATATCACAACACACTATCCCGATTCTACAATTTCAACTAATCCAACAAGTCAACAAATTTCCTCCAGACTCTATGCCCGAAGGCCTAACCATGGATTCTCCCTTTCATTCTACACAATAATAAGAAAATGAAAGCGGTCAATCTACTATTTGGAAGAAACCTAGCCTACCTGGATGCCGAGCTGCTATTCCATGCCCTTTTCTAGCTCTGTGAAAGCGTTCCTTGATGATTCTGCAGGCCCGAATTCATGGTTTCGCATCCCTTTGGCTGGAATCCCTCCTCCCCATGACTCCCAAGCTTTGGAACAGCCTAGGAGAGTATTTGGAGCAACCCTCGTCTATTTTTGACTCAAGAAAGGAGAATGGGATTATAAAACCCATTTCTGGGCTTTCCGGTTCTGTCGTTCCTCTATAGCGGACTGCCAACCACTATGGAAGTACTGCTATAGCGACCTAAATCCCGCTACAGTGGACTAAATCTTTTAGCACGGACAGTCTTCAGTACACCAGTCATAACTCTTTACTCAGGAAGTGGATTGACGAACGGTCGGTGGTGTTGTAAAGAAGACTCAGTGATCTTTAATTTGGTGGGCATTGAAACCCCTAAATCAGTATATTAAAGTTGACCCTAGTTTGAACTTAGCCCAAAACTTAATAGGTAAGGAAACTTTCAACTTAACTTTGTGCTAGGAGTATTGTATGACTTTAGTACATACCAAATGTACTCTCATACTAAAGAATTAATCCTAACTCTTATTACGAATGAGAGGCACCTGCCTTGATCCCAGATATCTTCAGTAACGACGGAATAGGTCGTTACATTACCTTATACTCTGCATCTGAAAGCTGCACCCATGTAAGTCTCTAGAATCGTACGCATACATTAGATACCTAAATGTATCATGAGAGAGTCATATAATAACGAAACAAATACAATAGAGACTATCAATCATATAAAAGAAATAAGTAGTTTATGGACCTTCCAATGGTTCTTGGAATAAGTATGGATATTTAGTTTTCATATCAGCTTCTGCTTCACAGGTGGCTTTTTCTACGTTTTGGTTTCTCCAAAGTACTTTAACTAAAGTTATGTCTTTAGTTATTAACTTTCTAACTTGTCAGTCCAATATAGCCACAGGAACTTCCTTATATCATAAGTCTCCATCAAGCTCGATATCCCCCATAGAGATGACATGAGAAGGTTCTCCTAAACATTTGCGCAACATAGACACATGTAAGACCGGATGCACTGCAGCTGACTCTGGAGGTAATTCTACCTCATAGGCTACCTGGCCAATTCTGCGTATAACTCTATAAGGTCCAATATATATGGGACTTAGCTTACCTTTCTTCCCGAATTGCATAATGCCTTTCATAGGTGACACCTTCACGAATACCAAATCATCAATCTGAAACTCCAAATCCCTATGTCGTACATCTGTATACGATTTTCATCGACTCTGAGAAGTATTTAATCACTTTTGTATCAACTTGACCTTCTCAACGGCTTGATGGACTAGATTTGGTCCTAATATTTATGTCTCACCTATTTCAAACCAACCAATAGGCGATCTGCAATGTCTCCCATATAGAGCTTCAAATGGAGCCATGTCAATACTGGAGTGATGGCTGTTATTATAAGCAAACTCTATTAGGGGCAAATGATCATTTCAGTTACCTTTAAAGTCTAGCACACATGCTATCAACAAATCTTTGAGCGTTTGAATAGTGCACTCGGCTTGACCGTCAGTCTATGGATGAAAAGCAGTTCTAAGATTCACCTGTGTGCCTAAGCCTCTTTGGAACAATCTCCAAAAATGAGCTGTAAATTGGGCACCTCTATCTGAAATAATGGACACTAGGGTCCTATGTAGGCGAAAAATCTCTTTTATATATAGCTTAGCATAATCTTTAGCTGTGCTGGTGGACTTCACAGGAAAGAAATGGGCTGATTTTATCAGTCGATCAACTATTACCCAAATGGAGTCATGTCTTCAAAAAGAATAGGGCAAACTTGTGATGAAATCCATATTAATAGCCTCTCATTTCCATACCGGAATACTTATGGTTTGAGCTAAGTTGTCGGGCCTTTAATGCTCTGCTTTCACCTGCTGGCAATTAGAGTACTGTGCTACATATCCTGCTATATCTTTCTTTATATTATTCCACCAGTAAACCTCTTTTAAGGTCATGATACATTTTCGTAGAGCCCGGATGAATTGAATAATGGGAACAATGTGCCTCAACTATAATCTGTTGTCTCAGGCCATCTACATCAGGTACACATAGTCTACCTTGACATCTCAAAGTGCCATAACCTACTAGCTCAAATGATGTAACCCAGTGCTGTTGAATCCCTTCTTTGTATTGGAGAAATAAAGGACCGTCATACTATATTTCCTTCACCAATGCCACTAGTGATGACTCTACATTATTCAATACCACAACACCGCCATCTTCGAAGTCCTTGAGTCGAATTCCTAGGCTGGCTAATCTATGCACATCTCTGGCCATGTCACGTTGAATAAATGACAAATTTGCTAGGCTACCCATAGATAATCGACTAAGAGCATCTTCTACAATATTACCTTCAGCAGAGTGATAGAGAATATCGACATCATAGTCCTTCAGTAGTTCTAGCCACCTCATCTGCTTTAGATTCAACTCTTTCTGCTTGAATAGATATTGAAGACTCTTATGGTCTGTAAAGACATCAACATGCACCCCATATAAATAGTGATGCCATATTTTAAGTGCAAACACAATTGCTGCACGCTCCAAATCATGAGTGGGGTAATTTTGTTCATCCTTCTTCAACTGACGAGAGGCATATGCTATAACTTTTCCATGTTGCATCAGGACGCAACCAAGGCCAACGCCTGAAGCATCACAATATACAACATACCCTTCATGCCCTTTGGTAAGGCCAATACTGGCGCTGTAGTCAATCTATTTTTTAGCTCTAGGAAGCTTCTTTCGCATGCATCTGACAATTGGAACTTAACTGTTGTCTGCGTCAATTTAGTCAATGGGGCAAAAATAAAGGAAAAGCCTTCCACAAATCTTCTGTAGTAACCAACTAAGCCCAAGAAACTACGTATCTCTGTGGGAGTGGTTGGTCGAGGCCAATTTTTCACAGCCTATATCTTCTGAAAGTCCACTTTGATGCCTTCTCCAGATACCACATGGCCAAGAAAGGCTACTGAGCTTAACCAGAACTCGCACTTAGAAAACTTAGCATATAACTGGTGTTCTCTGAGTGTTTGTAGCACTGATCTCAAATGATTTGCATGCTCTACTTTATCACGTGAATATACCAAGGTGTCATCTATAAATACAATCACGTACATATCAAGGAAGGGTTTGAAAACCCTATTCATTATATCCATGAAGGCTGCTGGAGCATTTGTTAGTCCAAATGACATGACAAGGAACTCATAGTGCATATCTTATCCAAAAGGTTGTCTTGGGAATGTCTACTTCTCGTATCCTCAGTTGGTGATAACCAGACCTCAAATCAATCTTTGAAAAGCATTTAGCTCCTTATAGCTGATCAAATAAATCATCTATTCGGGGAAGAGGATAGTTATTATTTATTGTCGCTTTATTTAGCTGCTTGTAGTATATACACATTCTCAATGTGCCATCTTTCTTACGTACAAACAGCATTGGTGCACCCCAAGGCAATATACTAGGTCGGATAAAGCCTTTGTCAATAAAGTCTTTCAACTCCTATTTAACTCCTTCAACTCTGCAAGCGCCATTTTATAAGGTGGAATTGATATCGGTTGAGTACCAAGATCTACATTGATATCAAAGTCAATTTCTTTAATGGGAGGTAACCAAGGAAGTTCATCAGGGAACATATCTGGATACTCATTCACCACTGGTACTGACTGAAGAGTTGGCACCTGCTTCTCAGCTTCAAGGTTTCTTACTTGGACAAGGTGATATAAACACCCCTTTGCAATGAGGTACATACCTTAATATAGGAAATAAACCTCCCTCTAGGCATCATAATATTACCCTTCCACTCTAGGACAGGCTAGCCTGGGAAATGAAATTGGGCAGTCTTAGCTCGGCAATCAACTGTAGCATAGCAAGAGGATAGCCAATCCATACATATGATGATGTCAAAGTTGACCATTTCAAGTTCAATTAGATTATCCAATGTATCACAGCCACATATGGTCACTACACAATTATAATAGACCCGTCTAGCTATGATAGACTCTCCTACTGGAGTCGATACTGCAAATGGTTCACGTAATAACTCTAGCTCTATTCTGACTTTTTAGCAATAAATGGAGTAACATATGATAGGGTAGCTCCTGGGTCTATCAAGGCATATACATTATATGAGAAGATGGATAGAGTACCTGTGACCACGTCTGGGATGCCTTTGAATCTTGCCAACCGACTAGTCCATACACACGATTTGGGCCGGTACTAGAACCAGTCCCTCTACCTCTACCAGATCCTCTACCTGTTGGTGCCTGAGGACCGTGAGAAGAAGAAGGTGTTGATGATTATGAGGCTGATGTGGACCCTGTAGACTGTAATCTATCACCTCTGGCTTATCTCTGAGCCATGAACAATCTCGTACCATATGACCTTCTATACCACACCAATAACAAGCATTTGACCCACGCCGACAATCCTCTCCATATGCGCGGCCATACTGTCTGCATGTAGGTTGAGGTGGTAATCCCTGACTAGTATCCCTCTGGGGTCGTGGGCTTAGTGCCCTAGAAGTCTGACCTTGCTCATGTCTATATCTCAAAAATCAAGCTGGAGCACTAATTGTGGAGCGTGCCGCCGACTGAGTCTACCTGGGTGGCCCTCAACTGTTGGAAGCTCCACTGCTCCCCTAATATTGGCCAGCCATACTGGCTCTCTTACTCTATTCCCTCTCATCATCTATTTCATGATTACGCTGATCCTCATCTAACTGTTGAGCATATGCCATGATCCTCGCTATATCCATATCCCTATTTAGGGCAGCAACAGAAATGTTATCCCTCAAGCGACCCACAAGGCCACGCACAAATTTATGAATCCTTGATGCTTGAGTACTAACATACTCTGGAGCAAATCTATACAACTGTATAAATCATAAACTGTACTCTCTAACACTGAGATCACCCTACTCTAAATGCAAAAACGCATCCACATTTGCCTGTCGGAGCTCTAATGGTAAGAAATGATCCATTAAGGCCTTCGAAAAGTCCATCCAGACTGCTGGGGGAGCATTCTCACTCCTCAAAGCTTCCCACATCTCATACCAAGCGACGGTAACATCCTTTAAGTGATAAAAGGCAAATTCGATGGAATCTATCTCTGATACCCGCATTACCTTACAAATCCTATGAGTCTCATCAATGAATTGCTGAGGATCCTCTACAATGCTAGAGCCTGTGAACATAGGCGTATTTATACGGAGGAAATCTTGTATCCTAGATCTGGCTACCTCTCCTTGATCAGCAACAGGGACCTCCACATTCTATCTCTGAGCCTGAGCGGCTACCAACTGAGTGACCAACTCTATTGCTCCTCTAAGATCCTGATCTGAGGCACCTGGTGGAAGTACAGGAACTAGTGATGGAACCGCTAGAGGTGCATGAACCCCTGCAGGTCCTTCGGTCCTGGGCACTTGAGAACCTAGAGGCGTAGGCTCAGCAAACTCTCTTGAGCCCTAGTCTGATCCTATAATACTAGAGACTGCCCTACAGAGTTACCTCCTGAGTTGTGCTTGTAGTGACCCACTGGGCTACTTTATCCTTATCTGTAGCAGACATAATCTGTATAACAAATAAGCAGAGTATGGGTCAGAAGTAACCTTCTATGACTTAGCTCTATCGCACGACCAAGATTACAAATGAAGATCAAATTCCTAAATGCCCATACAGTCCCTTAATTATAAATGTAGCACGCAACACATTGATAAGTAAGGTCCTACTATACATGGCTTCCTAGACTCCTTGGGACAATTGAACCTAGGCTCTGATACCAAGTTTGTCATGCCCCAAATCAGAGGGGCAGACAAGAACCGTATGGCCACCAAATACAAATGATCTATGACAAATACGAAGTCACCAACCAATAAACTAGCGGAAAACTAATATATTATGCATATATATATCATGGAGTCATTTGAACAAAAACTGTATAATATGATACTAGATAATGTCTAGGAAGCCTCAAAAAGGTACAAAATGTTATACTACTAATAACTAGTCGGGACAGACCCTGATATACCCAACTAGAGATCTATATATAATCTGGATCCAGATAGAGATGAAGCTCACCAAAATATCAGCTGAAGGTAGAAAAAGAACCTAAAGCGGGTGTCTGCTCCCCTGTGAACCTGACCTTGTATTTATAAGAAAATACAATGCCCCGAACGTAGGCACGTCAGTACATATACAACATGTACTAGTATGTAAAGCAGACAGAATAACAAATAGATAGATATGGGAGCTCATATGAATCAAATGTCAAAACGAAAGAATTATGAGCATACAAGTAATAGAGGTACGATAAGAAACTATAATCTATGCACGAACCTTACTAGTTCTTCATATTACATTCAAAGAAGCGTTCATTATAATATAGCCCCTATGGATTGCCTTGGTGATGTACTTACTCTATATTTAATACAAATGATTATGTGATGGCCTACGGAAGGCGATCCAAGTCACGTGTAAAGCATATGTTGCTCAAGTACTCATTGCTATAATTTTACACATATCACTATAATTGCGGTCTGATGTGAGGTACGCCCTTTTGAGGGCTTACTATAAGGGTCTGCATGCAGGCCACATATGCCATGTATTTGCTCGAGTCAGGGGAACCTAGTGCATGACGTTCCAGCTGACTCCAAATACAAATAATTCCACAAGGGTGGATACGCCACAATATTTGGTCTCACTATAAGGGTCTAGTCTCAATCTTGTGCACAGAATAGCTTCGCACAGGTGTGTCAAGTAGAACCTATGAATACCCTCCCGTCACTAACTTTTATCAAGTAATGCCCTTAAAGGCCTATGATATATAATTTACGATAACAATCATTCAACTATTCAAGTAAGATCTCTATATGATACCTAACTTACCGAATATGATACCACTATCCAAATAGTAGTTCTTACTTTAACTTATGGTCATATCAAATAGGTTATCACGTAAGCTAGTGTAATTATGATATGGCCATTTATTTCATGTATATTATGTGATACATATATAAGACCACATCATGTAAATTCTAAGGATCTCAAGTAAAGACACTTACGGTCATGTGAAATATTAAGAAAGTTGACGTGAAGGGAGTAATAAGAGTACATATAAGCTATAATAATTAAATAAGAAAATGACGCATAAAGCAACTAAAAACTTTGTTTTTATTTTTCATGTAGGCTATTTGACCTTTATAGAGAGAACATGTGACGTAGGGCGGTGCCTTTCAGCGAAAGAAGTTTTAGCTTCACATACCTCGGGTGCTTTCCTAGCTAGTAGTGGTACCACGAGCTTCCAATAATTTAACACACCTTGTGTAGCCCCTACGCGATCAACCCAATCAACTACCTACACAAAATATATATGTATTCATCAATAGCCCGTAGGTTCACCTAACAATTTATTCCAATATTTTTTACTTACACCCAAGGTTTAATCGAACTCCTTAATCATAGTTTGGAGCGAATTTCTTATTTTCCAACTTATAAAATTTGATATTAAATCTGCCCATCAATAGCAACACCCCAAAACTCCATTGTTCTTATAATTTTATTTTTTTTCCTTGGCAAGAACCCCAATAATCAAGACTCATTTCAATAGCTAATAAAAATTAAAATCAAATATCCTCAAATAGTTATCCATAATCATACTCAAAAGTGGGGTAAAGAATTTACCTTTTAGAATTCAAATCCTAACTTTAGCTCTTTAAGATTCCTTGAATCTATCCCAAAATTCTCTTAATTTATGCTCCTTGAAGGTGTGGGTATAACTTTCCCCTTTCACCTCTCCCCCTTGCTCCAAATTTTTCTCTTCAATGGAGTTAAAAGAAAGAAAGAAGACGGGATAGAGAAATGAGATTAAAAGTACTACTACTACTGCTAAGTTTTTTTTTCTAGCAACCAAGATGCCCCATTTCTCTTAATTGTTACTTCCAAGTGAAGAAGAATATGGAAATTAAAGTACTATACTAGTACCTGTACGTTTTCCCCCAACTTCTTATTAACTTCCTTTCCTCTTATTTCTATTCCTTTTATACCAGCACATTCCTCCTTTCATTTTTATCTTTATCCATTCCTTTTTCTTTTTAATTCATTAAGAAGTTGGGCCCCATCAATTACAAATATAGTAAATTTATTATGGGAGATCGCTTAATTTATTTACACTTTCCTCCTCTCTCATAGCAAGGCATACTAATATGTGTACTCAACTATTATATAGGTACACTATAATTTTCCTTAAAATACGTACACCACATAACTCTTTATAAATTAAGAGTTATACTCAGCTAAAAGCGTTAAACTTGTATTCA
This sequence comes from Jaltomata sinuosa, assembly GCA_003996215.1. Taxonomy (NCBI): domain Eukaryota; kingdom Viridiplantae; phylum Streptophyta; class Magnoliopsida; order Solanales; family Solanaceae; genus Jaltomata; species Jaltomata sinuosa. The sequence continues at coordinate 149,515 of QJPP01000946.1, read as the reverse complement.
AAATTTCTCGAGGCTCTACATTTTCTGTCGTAGCCATTGCAGGTGCAATATTCGTACGACTTGTAGATGCTATAGTTGTTACCGTTGGGGCAACACTATTCACAACAGAATCATCTTGATGTTCTGTTTCATTCATCTTTTTTTCCTCTGTCACAAATTTGAAAAAACAATTTAGTATTAGAATACTAACTATAAAGACTCTCTTTATTCAAGCTTGTTTCTAGTTAACGATAAAATTTTTATATCTTCGAATCATTCAACCGAATTAACTCTAAGTTCTGACAAAGTTTTTATATTCTTCAAATCAGAACAAAGATTCAAACAGAGTAGAAAACCAAAAGGTTTTATTTCATGACCTCGATCGTCGTGAGTGGCACCCACCCAACCTCCGGATGAACGAACCATTAGAGTCCAACTCTTAGCCTAGCCTAACATCTTAAAACCAGTGCAGAAAGTAAACTATCATTCAATCTTGAATAAAACCAACTTTATAAATAAATAAAATAAACTACGGAAATCCCTCCCTAAAATTTGAAAGTCATCGTACCGAAAACATCTATCAAATTAGAGTATGGGGATGCAACCCCGAAATAATAGAAATAGTCTAAGACCAAATAAATGGGCAACAATTCAAACTGGATGGACACCAAGGCAGCTCGGTTGAATAGCTCACCCTTGATATCTCAAAAATTATGGCCTACAAGTGAGGTCGTGCGTCAACCGCCGAAAGATTTTCTGTACTCAAAAAAAGACAAGCAAGTGCAGTATCAGTACACAACCACCATGTACTGGTAGGATCATCAACCAGTTCCAAGTAAAACAGTATATGAAAAAGTACAAAAATTAAGTAAGAGTACATAAAACACATAGGAAAGTCAACAGGGATTCCTAGACTACAAGTCTCTACCTAACTTGTCCCACATGTAAATTACTTTACAGTTATGATCAATAATCCACAACACAAACAGTCATATTCTGCTACATATCCGGGCCCACCCTGGATTCCCTCAAGACAACACCTAAGTGTCAGACAAACAACCCGGTCTACACCAAGACCAACTTGTAAAGCAATGTGACAACCCGGCCTCTCAAGGACAAAAATACACAACCACAATTCAAGTACACAACCCGGTCCACTCAAAGAACCATTAAATAAAGATGCCACAACACAATAAATTAAACCCATACCAGGCGTGGTATCCGGCCAACCATTAGTAGTATCCCATACCAGGCGTGGTACCCGAGCCAACCGTTAGTATATTTCATACCAGGCGTGGTACCCAAGCAAACCATTAGTATTATCCCATACCAGGTGTGGTACGCAAGCCAACCAAATTCAAACAATCCATAGTCACAAAAATGAACAATCAACTTGTAAAACAAAAGAGCACAATACAACGTTCAATTTACCAGACTGCTAACAGGACTATTAGACACTTCTAATAATTCCCTAAGCAATGCATTTCATACAAATACTTAGATAAGAGTACTTAAATGCACACAGTATACAGGAAGTAAACCATCACCTACCTTGAAATGATCCAAGATCTACTCAATCAAAGCTTTTCCATTTCCTGAAGTTCTTGCCGGTTCTTGGTCTAAATCAATACACAATAACCAAGAATTAATCCTTATGGCCTATAATTTACCCGGATTATGCAAAAATCCTAAACCCCAGGCCACCCATGATCATTCCACCCTTTTTCCCAGACTTTTCCACCATTAATTCACCTAGTTCTACCATTTTTACTAATAAAATTAGGAAATTTAGGTCACATGATTACAAAGTAGTAAATTTAGCAACACCCAAGAACTTCTACACATAGAATCCCCCTTTTCCCATGGATTCTACCCTCCCTAAGTCATTCTAAACCCTTCCCCAAGTCCACTCCTAGCAATTCTACCGCATCAGAAATGTATTACGGAGTTCGGGGAGTAGAAACCTTACCTTAGAGAAGAAAAATGATGAAGAATGTAGGGAAAATGCCTGAAATTGCCCTAGCCCTTCTCCCAAATGAACTTGTAAAAACTGAAAATTTTTTGGGAAATTTCTACATTAAATCTCGTCATGCTTCACTATAGAGATCCGCTCTACTATAGCGGTACCGCCTAGAGATCCGCTCTACTATAGCGGTACCGCCATAGCGGAGTCGTCCGCTATGGTGGAGGCTTACCGCGTTGACTTTCGCTGTAGCAGTAATTTCTCTGCTATAGCGGAGGTCGCTATGGTGGAGCGTCAACCTCTATAGTGGTTGGCACGAGACATAAAATCGTAAAATCTCCAAAACTAGTCCATTTTAAAACACACTTATTTTCTCAACATCCCGGAATAACCCCTTCACGTCAACCTTGATTCCAGGAGTTCTACTTACTCGAATTCGATTCCAAAAAGTCCCTCAGACTCTTTTATGTCTTGGATACATGGAAAACTAGATCAAATCAAGACATCTAACCTAATTCTCACCTGGATTTCCCTAGACTATACCTCGCTCCAAATCCGATCGAGGCTAGCCTATAATTTCAAACCCTCGAACTTGAAGTTTTCTAACTCTGAAAATTGGCATGAATGGTTTACCCATAACGATGGACCCAGTCGTTACAACAGATACCAATTTACCCATCGTTCATCCCCGAATGATCAAACCCAAAAATATGGAAAGATAAAGAAGGAAAGAGTATTACATGTATCCTTAAACAAGTAAGGGTACTTGTACCGCATGTCCCTCTCTGTTTCCCAAGTGGCTTCCTCAATCGGATGATGCTTCCATTGAACCTTTACCATACTGATCACCTTTGTCCTCAATTTTCGGACATCCCGATCAAGAATCAGAACCGGCTCCTCTTCATAGCGAAGATCCTTATCAAGTAACACCTCATCCCACTTGATGATGTAGTCCCCATCACCATGGTATCGCTTAAGCATGGATACATGGAATACCGGATGGACACCCGACAAACTAGGCGGCAGTGCTAACTTGTAAGCCACTGGCCCCATAATTTTGAGAACCCCAAACGGTCCAATAAATCGAGGGCTGAGTTTGCCCCTTTTACCGAAACACATGACTCCCTTCATTGGTGACACTTTCAACAATACTTGTTCACCAACCTAAAATTCCATGTCTCGGATATTGCGATCTGTATATTTCTTTTGCCTATTTTGGGCAACTAGTAACTTGGCCTGAATACCTCTTACCTTTTCTTGTGCTTCCCTTACCAAGTCTATGCCCAAAGGTTTCACATTGCCTTCCTCAAACCACCCAATTGGTGACCTACAACTCCTCTCATACAGAGCCTCGAATGGTGTCATATTGATACTGGAGTGGTAGCTATTGTTGTATGATAACTTACACAATGGTAGAAATTGGTCCCAATGACCCCCAAAGTCAATCACACAAGCTCTCAGCATGTCCTCCAACACCTGAATCATCCTCTCCGATTGACCATCAGTCTGAGGATGGAAGGTTGTAGTAAAGGTGAGTTGAGTGCCCAACTTTTCGTGCAACTTACCCCAAAACTTGGAAGTAAATTGCGTACCCCTATCAGAAATGATGGACAGTGGCACTCCATGCAATCTCATAATCTCTTTCACGTAGACCTTAGACAATTGCTGCGAATTGTAATCCACCCTGACCAGAATGAAGTGAGCTAATGACCCAAATAGAATCATACTTCCCCAAGGTCTTGGGGAGACCCATCACGAAATCCATGGCTATTCTGTCCCACTTCCACTCTGGAATGGGCATCCTCTGAAGTAGTCATGTAGGTCTCTAGTGCTCATACTTTACCTGCTGGCAATTCTGACACTTGGACACAAAATCAGTTATGTCCCTTTTCATCTCATGCCACCAATAAAGTTGCCTCAAATTCCTGGACATCTTGGTTACACCCAGATGAATTGAATACCGTGAACCATGAGCCTCTGCCAACACTTTTTGAATCATATCATCGACTCAAGGAACACATATCCTTCCTCTAAAGTTTAACACACCGCCAGAGTCTGACGTGGCATCCCCGGACTCTCCGGATATTTCCTTGCCTCGAAGCCTGCTCAATTGCAAATCCTGAAACTATTTGGCCTTTATCTCTTCTATGAATGTGGATTTGACCTCAACACTGGCCAAGATCCCACCTTGCTCTGAAATACCCAAGTGCATGAACTTGGACTCCAATGCCTAAATTTCCCTTGCCAGTGGTCATTTGGACACCCCCAAACAAGCCATACTGCCCATGCTAGCTGTTTTCCGGCTCAATGCGTCTTCCACCACATTAGTCTTACCTGGATGGTACTGAATAGTCACATTGTAATCCTTCAACAATTCCATCCACCTCCTCTGCCTCAAGTTCAAATACTTTTGAGTGAAGACATGCTGCAGACTGCGATGATCAGTGAACACCTCACACTTGACACCATAGAGATAGTGTCTCCAAATCTTTAGTGCAAAGACCACCACTGCCAACTCAAAATCATGAGTAGGATAGTTTTTCTCATGCACCTTCAACTGCCTAGAAGCATAAGCTATCATATTCCTATCATGCATCAACACAGCACCCAAACCAGAATGTGAAGCATCACAGTAAACAATAAAGTCTTTACCTTTAATCGACAAGGACAAAATAGGAGCCGTGGTCAGAAGTGTCTTGAGCTTTTGGAAGCTCTCCTCGCACTTGTCGGACCACACAAATGGTACATCTTTCTGTGTCAGCCTTGTCAAGTGAGTAGCAATGGAGGAAAAATCCTTAACAAACCTCCGGTAATAACCTCCAAGCCCAACAAAACTCCTCACCTTAGTCACAGAGCTAGGTCGGGCCCAACTCTTAACTGCCTCTATCTTCCGGGGATCTACCATCACCCCCTTTTCTGACACTACATACCCAAGAATGCTACTGAAGTTAACTAGAACTCACACTTGATGAACTTCACATAAAGCATTTGACGCCTCAAAATGTCCAACACTATACAGAGATGTTCAGCATGCTCCTCCCTACTCTTGGAGTAGATCAAAATATCATCAATGAAAACGATGACAAATGAATCCAAGTGATATTTAAACACCCCATTCATTAAACTCATGATTGCTGCTAGCGCATTGGTCAACCCAAACGACATCACTAAGAACTCGTAATGTCCATAGCGAGTCTGAAAGGCAGTCTTAGGAATGTCCTCAGGCCTAATTTTTAACTGGTGATACCCTGACCTCAAGTCAATTTTCAAAAACACCAATGCACTATGTAATTGGTCAAACCGATCATCAATACGGGGTAGAGGGTATTTATTCTGGATGGTAACCTTGTTCAACTGCCTGTAGTCTATGCACATCCGCATACTACCATCCTTTTTCTTTAAAAACAAGATCGGAGCACCCCACGGTGAAGCACTGGGACAGATAAATCCCTTAACTAGGTGATCCTGCAGTTGAGTCTTAAGTTCCCTTAACTCTGCCAGAGCCATACGATACGGAGGAATAGAAATAGGATGAGTGCCCGGCTCCAAGTCAATACAAAAGTCAATATCCATGTCCGGAGGCATACCAGGAAAAGCTGCTAGAAATATCTCTCGAAACTCTAAAACAACTGGAACTGACTCAATAGATAGGGACTCTATACTATCATCCCGAAGATGAACCAAAAAGGCTAAACACCCTCTCCCCACTAGCTTTCTATCCTGAACGAATGATATAATCCTGACCGGCTTAGACCTGTACACACCTTCCCACTCTAGTCTCTCCTAACCTAGAATCTCTAGAGCCATAGTCTTGGTGTTACAATTTAACACAACATGATAAGGGTATAACTAGGTCATGCCCAAAATAATGTCAAAGTCAACCATATCTAGGATTACTAAATCTACCCAAGTATGCAGCCCCACAAAAACAACCAAACAGTTACGATAAATATGAGTCACCACAACTGACTCTCCAACTGGGGTAGAAACATGGATAGGGTAATCAAGGATATCACATACCAAGCCCAGACCCAATGCAAAACTCACAGACACATAAGAATATGTAGAACCTAGGTCAAATAATACCGAAGCCATTTTATCACAGACAAGAATGGTACCTGTGATCACCGCATCTGATGCCTCAGCCTCGGTCCTCCTTGGAAATGCATAGCAGTGAGACCAATCATCAATTCAGGAAACTTCCCCAACTGGCTGCGCTGGACCCCTTCCCATGCCTCTGTTCCCTTTACCTCCCTGGCCACCTTAAAAGTTACCTCGCCCACCCTGTGGACGACCCCTAGTATGACCACCTCTACCTGTCGGGACCACAGCCTTGGGCTACTTCTAAACCCGATTACCGGTCTACCTATGAGGGCACTCCCTCTTAAAGTGACCCAGCTCACCGCAATGAAAACAACCACGATCAAGTGCAGGCCTGTTAGCAGATGAATAAGAAGCTCCCTGGCCTCTAGAAGCTGAAAACTACTGATTAGATCTCGGATGGCCACCTATAGCAGTGGGCAAAACTAACTGAATAGGACGGGCTGAGTATACCTATTGATTCTGACCCCTAGAGTATGATCCACTGTAACTTCCCTCATTCTGGGACTTCTTGGCTAACACTTTAGCCTGCCCCGCTTACTTGACTCCCTCAAGTTTCTTCACATAGTCTACCACTTCATTGATGCCCCTCCCTGAAGAAGTCATATGTACAGACAATACATGGAGCTTAGTATTGAAACATTTCACAAACAAACGAACCAGTTCTTCCTCGGAACCCAGCAACTGCGTAGCGAAATAGGACAAGGCATGAAACTTTGCCTCATAAACAGAGACTAATATGTTACCTGCTCCAGATTCAAGAACTCATCCTTCTTTCGGTCCCTCAAAGTATGGGGTACGTACTTCTCCAAGAAAAGAGAGTGGAACTACTCCCAAGTCAGTGGAGGTAAAATGGATGACTGACACTCCACATGATATCTCCACCACTGCTTGGAATCACCCTATAGCTGAAATATGACGAACTCCACCCCATACTGTTGCACAATGCCCAGCTTGTGCAGTCTCTCATAACAATCTAGTATGAACTCATAAGCATCTTCCTTGTCAGTACCCTGGAACGTAGGAGGTTTCATCTTGAGAAACTTGATCAGCATCTCATGTTAATTCCCTGTCATCACTGGGCCTAGCATTGGCCTGAAGAAGTCACATGTGCCTGAAGCTGCATCCATCCTAGGAGTCGTAGGATCTACTGACTGAGTGCCCAGAGCCTGATTTGCAAGTGTCGCGGGTATAGCTCCAGCACCAACCAACCAACTCAAGATGTTTCAAGCCTCCTGAAAGGCTTCTGGTGTCATAGAAGGAAATCCTGCACCTCCAGCTGGTGCCGCCTCCGCCTCCACCTGCACCCTTTCATCCTCTACAACAACTTCTACATCCTCAACAACCTGATCCTGAGGTGGGGGATGGGTTGCCTCTCGCGCTCCCGCAGCAGTCTGAGCCCCTTCCCTGGCGGATGTGGCTCTTCATCGCCCTCTGCCCCTTCCCCTACCTCTCCCATGAACCGCCAGGCCTGCTGCTGGGACCGCTGGTCTCGTTCTGTTGTTCCTCGTGTTAATCATTTGTGGACAGAAGAGTGAAAGAGTCAGACACCAATTTGTATCACCAGAATCAAGTTATAGCACAATGGAAGAAAGAAGAGATAGTTTTCTAAAGTCCCATAGCCTCTCAAAGAAAAGTACGGACATCTCTGCACCATTGCGCAAGACTCTACTAGACCTGTTTTGGTACGATAAAATCAACAAACCTAGGGCTCTGATACTATCTTTGTCACGACCCTGACCATCATGAGTGGCACTCACCCAACCCCCCGATGAGAGAACCATTAGAGTCCAACTCTTAGCCTAGCCTAACAGCTTAAAACCAGTGCAGAAAGTAAACTATCATTCAATCTTGAATAAAACCAACTCTATAAATAAATAAAATAAACTGCGAAAATCCCTCCCTAGAATCTGAAAGACATCATACCAAAAACATCTATCAAACTAGAGTATGGGGATGCAACCCCAAAATAATAGAAATAGTCTAAGCCCGAATAAATGGGCCACAATTAAAACTGGATGGACAACAAGGCAGCTCGGTCGAATAGCTCACCCTTCAACAACAATAACAACAACAACATACCCAGTGTATTCCGACAGCGTGGGGTCTGGCCTACAAGTGAGTTCATGCGTCAACCGCCAAAAGATTTCCTATACTCACAAAAATACAAGCAAGTGCAGTATCAGTACATAACCACCGTGTACTGGTAGGATCATCAGTAAGTTCCAAGTAAAAAAGTGTATGAAAAAGTACGAAAATCAAGTAAGAGTACAGAAAACAGATAGGCAAGTCAACAGGTATTCCTAGACTACAAGTCTCTACCTAACTTATCCCGCATGTAAATCACTTCACAATTATGATCAATAATCCACAACACAAACAGTCATATTCTGCTACATATCTCGGACCCACTCTGGATCCCCTCTAGACAACACCTAAGTGTCAGACAAACAACCCGGTCTACACCAAGACTAACTCGTAAAGCAATGTGACAACCCGGCCTCTCAAGGACAAAAATACACAACCACAATTCAAGTTCACAACCAGGTCCACTCAAGGAACCATTAAATAAAAGTGCAACAACACAATAAAGTAAACATATACCAGAGGTGGTACCCGAGCCAACCATTAGTATTATCCCGTACCAGGCGTGGTACCCAAGCCAACCATTAGTATATTTCATACAAGGTGTGGTACCCAAGCCAACCATTAGTTGTCATGATCTAACCCACCGGGCCATGCGGGCGCCTACTCTAACCAGATAGGTAGACGAACCCTCACCACCCATTCAACATGTAACTTGCGGAAATTAAAGTAAACCATTGATCAATCTATTTTTTATACATGAGAAATTCTTTTACAGAAAATGTTCATAAAATAGACAACTTAAAAAATTTGTGGAAAACCTTTACAACCTTTAAAAATACCCTCCCTAAGACCTAGTCTAAGCAGGTACAAGAGCTACTACAAGATTTATACAAGAAAGAAAAGATACAACTTCTGTTATGGAATCGAAGGACAGAAGCTGCTGGAGATCATCATCGCCGTGAACCTATGAAACATCACCAACCCTGCAACCAGACTATACCCCAAAAGGTATAGCAATAGTAGAATCAGTACAAACACACATACTAGTAAGCATCATCGGTCGACCCGAATCCACACGTACCATCATATAGGAAAATAAGGAAAAACATGAAAATAAACATCATAGCTCCCTCTTTCACCTTTAGCCTTGACCCTGACATCTAGTACTTCCCAAGTCTCACTCATAACTAGACTCCTCAAGGTCGCCTTGTCACCCAAACTTCACAAGTCACCTTGTCACCTAGACTTCCCAAGTCACCTTTACACGTAGACTTCCCAAGTCACCTATAACCTTTACCCCAGTCAACTACCTTGATTAAATACCCAGACTAAATCCGGCCCACTGCCCAACCAAACCACTTATACCCAAGTATTACCTACCACTTTCCAGACTTTCTCGGACCTCTAGGAAAGCTTTACCACCTGGTCATATTAACCAATAACCACACCAAACTCTCAGTCTTCCTCTATATTTACCAACCACATGCAATTCACCTAACAACCATTGACACTTTCAATGACCACCATGGAGCTACATCTAAATCCCTTCTTGGATCACATAACTTGGACCCTCCAACACACCTAAGTGTTCAATAGACTACCCCGGTCTACACCAAGACCCACCCTTACCTTATTAACCATGATAATTCATGACCACCATTATTACACTTAATGACATCAATTTATGAGCACATAACCTCTTTTAAGTAGTCCAGACTCACCCGAATCCCCCTCACACATCTAGTATTAACATGACAAACCCGATTGACAACAAAACTAACTAACAACCAATATAATAACCCGGTCTACACCAAGACCAACTAATACATAATATAGCAATCCTGGCCTACACCAAGACCATACCCACAATATACTATAACAACTCGGCCTACACCAAGACCAAACTAATAACATAATATAGCAACCCGGCCTATACCAACACCGAACTCACGATATACTATAACAACCCGGCCTACACCAAGACCAAAGTAATAACATAATATAGCAACCCGGCCTAGACCAAGACCAAGCCCATAATATACTATAACAACCCGGCCTACACTAAGACCAAACAAATAACCTAATATACTAACCTGGCCTCTCACGGGATATAAATAAAAATCACATCTCAATAATACAGCCCAGTCCACTGACAAAACCAATACCAATCAACATAATACAACAATATCAATGTAATAATGCAGTAAAATAAACCCGTACCAGGCGTGATACCCGAGCCAACCATTAGTAATATCCCGTACCAGGCGTGGTACCCGAGCCAACCATTTGTTATACCCGTACGAAGCGTGGTACCCGAGCCAACCATTTGTAATACATGTACCAGGCGTGGTACCCAAGCCAACCATTTATTATACCCGTACCAGGCGTGGTACCCGAGCCAACCATTTGTGATACCCGTACCTGGCATGGTACCCGAGCCAACCATTTGTTATACCCATACCAGGCGTGGTACCTAAGCCAACCAAATGTCAATTAATCCATAGTGAAATAATGAACAAACAACTTGTAAAACCAATAAGCAACACACTGTTCAATCCACAAAGTGTAAAACAGGACCCTTAGACATTCTAAACAATTCCTCTAAGCAATGTAATTCATACAAACACTTAGATAAGAGTACAAAAATATACAACATTCACAGGAATCATAAGTCATCACCTACCCTCTTTCCCGGGTATATAACTTGGCCTCGATCTCCCTCTAGAGGCAAACACACTCACCCTTTATTTATGAATAATGAACGGTTTCCCTTTTTAGCATAATTTAACAACCACATTGATTTTGAAACTTATATAAATAATAACAATGTGAACTACCACCCCTTAGCCCGTAGCAAAACCAACACTACTTATCATGCCCTTCGTATTCCCGAAACCTCACCTAGGAGTTTCCTATTTTCATACCCATTTAGTTATCCTTGCAATTCCAGGTTCTCCAAACCTTCCCGACATCCTATTCCCTGAGCCTTATCATCTTATCATACCAAGACAACATAAACAGCCCCAAATAATTATCAATAACCCATAATTCAATCCAACCAAGTCCTAGCACATCCATAACCAACACCGAATCCACCAGACTCCGTGCCCAGAGGCTTTATCATTTATTCTCCTTTCCCACTATACAATAAGTACCGAATGTAATTAGGTCTATCTACTCAATGAAAACCTAGCCTACCTGGACGCCAAGCAGCTGCAACCGTGCATTTCTGGCTCCGTGGTGGCATTCCTAGCAGTCTTGCAGGCCCGAATCCATGGTTTCATGTCCTTTTTACCAGAATTTCTCCTCCTCATGGCTCCCAAGCCTTGGAGCATCCTAGGAGGGTTTTTGGAATAGCTCTCATCTTTTTTGGGGCTGAATGGGAGAGAATGAAATTAAAAACTCGCTTTTTGGGTTTTCTGGTCACATCGCCCACTATAGCGGTCCCCGCTCCACTATAGCGGTACCTCCATAGCGGACCATACTGCTATAGTGGTGCTGACCCACATTGACTTTTTCTATAGCGATAATTTCTCTGCTATAGCAGAGGTCGCTACAGCGGTGTGTCAACTGCCATAGCAGTTGACACGGGATAGTATGTCGAGAAATCTCCAAAATTGGTCCATTTTACAACACACTTATTTTCCTCGACATTCCAAAATAACCCATTCACGTCAACCTCAATTCAGGGAGCTCTACTTACCCGAATTTGATTCCAAGAAGTCCACCGGACTCCTCTATGTCTTAGCTACAAGGAAAAGTAGCTTGAACCAAGACATCTAACCCAATCCTTACCCGGATTGCCCTAAACCCTACCTCTCTCCAAAACTGGTCGAGACTAGCCTAGCCCAGAATTTTCAACTCCCAGACCCGGAAGTTTTCTAACTCAAAACTTGGCACGAATGGTTTACCCGTAATGACAAACCTAGTCATTACAACAGATACCAATTTACCCATCATTCATCCCCGAATGATCTCTACGGCGGAGGGAAAAAATAAGCTCATCCCTCAATCTTAATGCTCTACCATGACGGCGTAAATATAAACTTACGCAAACCACCGAAAACCTCTCAATCCCTAGGTATACCCAACTCAGCCAAAATTTAACTCACTTCTTCTCTATCAAGGAGTTTCCTTCCTTCGAGCTGCACAAGGCAACTAGATTACCCCTCCCTGAGTGCCCAAGAAATCTGAGGCCTCATCGAAACACCGGAGCGAAAGAAACTCAATGAATGACCCAAAACAATTTCCATGGCAAGGGAACCAGATCCCACCATGGTGACTCCTTTTCTGCTATACCCGGAGTTCTACTAACCCGAACTCTATTTCGAAAGATTCCTACGGGGTACTATGCCCCTCACATATCATCCTATCACCTTACTCCTATCAACACTATACCCCGAGACACCACGTGCCTCTAAACCACACAACAACAAAAAATTTGTTGGAACCCATCCTAGCCTGAGATTTTGTCAACTCTCACCTTAGGGGGAAATCTACCTGGGAACTTACACCCTAGCCGAGGCTAAAGGTGGTACACCCCTACCTCTCAAAGAGAAGTAACACTGGGTATTATCATGGTCAAGAAGAGAGACAATAATGCTAAAGAATCCATTTTAATAACCCCACTCCTTCGATTGACCCTACCACTAAGGATCTTCAACAATAAACCAGTCAATAATCACCCTCATAACATAGCCTATGAGCAGTGTCCAACACTACTCAGTCAATTACGGGTCATCTTGTCAAATTCCACATGGGTGACTATACCCACCAATGGTCAATCACAATCTTATTAATACCCCGGGCTACCATGTCTACCCTTTTTTTTCTTCGCGTATGGATGCTAAATTTCTTACAAATTCCCTTATACGCGTACTATATTAGCTAAATCGTTGTTTCCTTGTTTTACAAAGCAATTCGCAACTTAATACTTACTTTTACATTTCCCCCGGGAATGAATGAGAATAGGGGAAAACACGGTGAGGCTCCTGCCTCGCGCCCTTTTCGCTATAGCGGTTCCGCTGTAGCGGTTGGCTTCCGCTATAGTGGTCCCGATGGTAACAGTACAAGAAATTTTTATTTCCAGCTAAATTCACTTATCCCCCTTCCCAGTTGCCATTGTCTAAACCTGTAAATCCCGCCATGGTCTTAAATCATTCTCAAGATCATTCCCGGCATTATCGCATCAATCAACATGGCACATCATGAAATACAAGGAAATCACAACAACATTTGCTTCCCGACAATATTTTCTCGCCATTAAACACCAATGACTCCCTTGTTCCCTTAGTTCCCAACCAAGTCCCGACTGTCCTGAAATCGAAGCTTCCCTACAGTCGTAAACCTTGTCCCCTTACCATTTTTACCAATGGCAAGCCCATTTCCAAAATGTAACACTACTTTACAGACCAATTTTAATTACACATAAAAAGTAATTACCAACCAAAGCATACCAATTCAAGTTATGACTCCTCCCGGACCAAAACATTCACAGCAAATCAAATAATTGCACACCACACTTTTGCAGTCATTCAAACAACATCAATACACATAAGCACAATCTCAAGTCTCAATCTTAAACAGTCAATCACATCAGTTTCATTGCTTTTTATTCGCCTCATGGATGACCACTAGCCGATCCACCCATACCTTTACATAGCCTCCCCGGCCAGATACCAATTGGAACCCTCCCGGTTCCAATCCTTCTTGCTTGTTTGCCGTACCCGAAGTCCAATGACATCCTTTACCTTGTTGAGATACCAATTGGAATCGAGAGTTACCAATTGGACTCAAACCATACAAGCAAGTAACGAAACCGCACGAGAAGGAATGAAGGAAGGGAGATGTTTCCTAGAATGCCTCATAGCTCCCCAAAGATTAGATGTGGACGTCAACACACCAATCTGTAGGACTCTATTCGACACTTTGCTCTTGTACTAGGAGACCGGTAACCTAGGCTCTGATACCATCTGTCATGACCCAACCCACTGGGACATGCGGGCGCCTACTCTAACCAGCTAGATAGACGAACCCTCACCACCCGTCCAACAGGTAACTTGCGGAAATTAAAATAAACCATTAATCAATCCATTTTTTATACATGAGAAATTCTTTTACATAAAATGTTCATAAAATAGACGACTTAAAGATTTTGTGGAAAACCTTTACAACTTTTATAAACACCCACCCTAAGACCTAGTCTAAGCATGTACAAGAGCTACTACAAGATTTATACAAGAAAGAAAAGACACAACTTCCGTAATGGAATCGAAGGACAAAAACTGCTGGAGATCCTCATCTCTGTGAACCTATGAAACATCACCAACCCTGCAACCAGACTATACCCCAAAAGGTATAGCAAGAGTAGAATCAGTACAAACACACATACTGGTACGCATCATCGGTCGACCCGAATCCACACATACCATCATATAGGAAAATAGGGAAAAACATGAAAATAAACATCATAGCTCCCTCCTTCACCTTTAGCCTTGACCCTGACATCTAGGACTTCCCAAGTGAAACTCACAACTAGACTCCTCAAGGTTGCCTTGTCACCCAGACTTCCCAAGTCACCTAGTCACCTACACTTCCCAAGTCACCTTGACACGTAGACTTCCCAAGTCACCTTTAACCTTTACCCCAGTCAACTACCTTGACTAACCCGAACCCTCCAAGGATCCTCCATCCACACCTAAGTGTTCAACAGACTACCCCGGTCTACACTAAGACCCATCCTTAGCTTATTAACCATGATAATTCATGACCACCATTATTACACTTAATGACATTAATTTATGAGCACATAACCTCTTTTAAGTAGTCCAGACTCACCCTAATCCCCCTCACACATCTAGTATTAACATGACAAACTCGGTCTACACAAAGACCAACTAATAACCAACATAATAACGCAGTCTACACCAAGACCAACTAATAATATAATATAGCAATCCCGTCCTACACCAAGACCAAACCCACAATATACTATAACAACCCGGCCTACACCAAGACCAAACTAATACATAATATAGCAACCCGGCCTACACCAAGACCTAACTCATGATATACTATTACAACCCGACCTACACCAAGACCAAACTAATAACATACTATAGCAACTCGGCCTACACCAAGACCAAACCCACAATATACTATAACAACCCGGCCTACACCAAGACCAAACTAATAACATAATATACTAACCCGGCCTCTCACTGAGCATAAATAAAAATCACATCTCAATAATACAACTCGGTCCACTTATGTAACCAATACCAATCAATACAATACAATAATATCAATGCAATAATGCAGTAGAATAAACCCGTACCAAGCGTGGTACCCGAGCCAACCGTTAGTAATATCCCGTACCAGTCATGGTACCCGCCAACCATTTGTTATACCCGTACAAAGCGTGGTACCCGAGCCAACCATTTGTTATACCCATACCAGGCGTGGTACCCAAGCCAACCATTTGTTATACCAGTACCAGGCGTGGTACCCGAGCCAACCATTTGTTATACCCGTACCAGACGTGGTACCCGAGCCAACTATTTTTTATACCTGTACCAGGCGTGGTACCGAGCCAACCAAATGTCAATTAATCCACAGTCAAATAATGAACAAACAACTTGTAAAACCAATAAGCAACACACCGTTCAATCCACAGACTGTAAAACAGGACCCTTACACATTCTAAATAATTCCTCTAAGCAATGTAATTCATACAAACACTTAGTTAAGAGTACAAAAATATACAACATTCACAGGAATCGTAAGTCATCACCTACCCACTTTCCAGGGTATATTACTTGGCCTCGACCTTCGTCTGGAGGCCAAACACACTCACCCTTTATTTACGAATAATAAACGGTTTCCCTTTTTAGCATAATTTAAAAACTACATTGATTTTGGAACTTATATAGATAATAACAATGTGAATTACCACCCCTCAGCCCTTAGCAAAACCAACACTACTTACCATGCCCTTCGTATTCCCGAAACCTCACCTAGGAGTTTTCCATTTTCATACTCATTTAGTTATCCTTGCAATTCCCGATTCCCCGAACCTTCCCGACATCCCATTCCCTGAGCCCTATCATCTTATCATACCAATACAACATAAATAGCCCCAAATAATTATCAATAACCCACTCATAATTCAATCCAACCAATTCCGAGCACATACATAACCAACACCGAATCCACCAGACTCCGTGCCCGGAGGCCTAATCATGTATTCTCCTTTCCAACTATACAATAAGTACAGAATGTAAGCAGGTTTATCTACTCAATGAAAACATAGCCTACCTGGATGCCAAGAAGCTACAACCGTGCGTTTTTGGCTCCGTGGGGGCATTCCTGGCGGTCCTGCAGGCCTGAATCCGTGGTTTCGCATCCTTTTTACCGGAATTCCTTCTCCCCATGGCTCCCAAGCCTTGGAGCAGCCTAGGAAGGTTTTTGGAATAGCTCTTGTCTTTTTTGGGGCTGAATGGGAGAGAATGAAATTAAAAACTCATTTTCTGGGTTTTCTGGTCACGTCGCTCCGCTATAGCGGTCCCCGCTCCGCTATAGCGGTACTACCGTAGCGGACCCTACTGCTATAGCGGTGCTGACCCGCATTGACTTCCGCTATAGCGGTAATTTCTCTGTTATAGCGGAGGTTGCTACAGTGGTGTGTCAACTGCTATAGGACAGAATGTTGAGAAATCTCCAAAATTGGTCCATTTTACAACACACTTATTTTCCCTGACGTTCCAAAACAACTCCTTCATGTCAACCTTGATTCCGAGAGCTCTACTTACCCGAATTCGATTCCGAAAAGTCTCTCGGACTCCTCTATGTCTTAGCTACAAGGAAAACTAGTTTGAACTAAGACATCTAACCCAATCCTTACCCGAATTGACCTAGACCCTACCTCGCTCCAAAACAGGTCAAGACTAGCCTAGCCCAGAATTTTCAACTCCCAAATCCGAAAGTTTTCTAATCCAAAACTTGGCACGAATGGTTTACCCGTAAACGAACCTGGTCGTTACATTAGTATTATTCCATACCAGGTGTGGTACCCGAGCCAACCAAAGTCAAACAATCCACTGTCACAAAAATGAACAATCAACTTATAAAACCAACAAGCACAATACAACGTTCAATTTACCAGACTGCTAACAGGACTATTAGACACTTCTAATCATTCCCTAAGCAATGCATTTCATATAAATACTTAGATAAGAGTACTTAAACGCACACAATATACAGGAAGCAAACCATCACCTACCTCGAAATGATCCAATCTCTACTCAACCAAAGCTTTTTCATTTTCCAAAGTTCATGTCGGTTCTTGGTCTAAATCAATATACAATAACCAAGAATTAATCCTTATAGCCTACAATTTATCCAGATTATGCAAAAATCCTAAACCCCAGGCCTCCCATGATCATTCCACCCTTTTTCCCAGGCTTTTTGATGTGCCGCCATTTTACGGCACTTTCGACTCCTTTAAACTAAGAACAATCGTACATTTTCAAGCAACCGTTGTCGTTTTTGATGGTTTTATGTTATATTTGTAGGAAATGGAGACAAACACGGAAACGGAAGGAAATACGAGCAAAAAGACATTCTGGATAAGAGTGACGGCCTGAGTGACGGTCCGTCACACATGTGACGGTCCGTCACACATGTGACGGTCTGTCACAGTGACCGTCAAGTTGAGCTACACCACTGCCTAAGAGTGACGGTCCAGGCGATGGTCCGTCAAGCCAGTGACGGTCCGTCAGCCTGGCCGTCAAGTTGAGACAGTCGGCTACGCGGAATCCGAACGTTTTTGGGATTTGTTTCCTAGACTCCTATAAATACCCTATGTTAGGTTTATTTTTCAATGTTGCTTTTCCAATAGTTTTTACATACATTACCCAATAATTTTAGGAGAGTTTTGAGCGATTTTTGAGAGAGGAAACGCGCTACACACGGTTTCCTCCTTCTCAATCTTGTTCTTGATTGTTCTTGGGATCTTGGTTTTTCTTGTTCTTGGATATTTGAAGCTTGTTTTCATTATATTGTAAGGATCTTCTTCTCTTTATTATGAATACGATTATTTTCTCTTATTCTTCTAGCATGATTAACAAAACTCCCACAACTAGGGTTGTGGGAGCCATGGCAAAAGTAGCAAGATAGATTCCGGGTAGTGACGGGTTCAATATATATGTTGTCACGTTGTTAATCATTCATTACTTAACGTTTTCTAGTGGTGGAAAACATTAGAACATGCCTAGGTTAATTTGCTTGAGTAAAGAGATTAAAACCGGGAAACTTGATTAACGACAAGGATTCGAGACTACCAACTCTCGTCTTATGATTAATGCTGTAACTAGATTAATCTACTTGATGTTTAGGATTGAAATCTAAAAGCACACCTTTTCAAGTTCGAGAGAATTGAAAAGTAAATTTGTCTATTTGGTTGAGAAACGTTTAGACGATACAATTAATTCAATCACATCGTGACACGCATATAGAAAGAACCCGGTTAAGCCTAGAATCGACATTGTTACCAACGCCATGGTAAACACTTCCCTAGTTCATTCTCCTACTGATTATTTCTCATACATTATTGTTCGTTTTGTTTACACATTGTTCACACAAACCCCCCCCCCCTTTATTTACCGGAAACTATTGACCATTAGTCACATACTTCACTAAAGACTTAATTCTCACCATATTCTCTGTGGGATTCGACCCCAACCTTTGTTGGGTTCTATATTTGACTACGACCGCTTACGCTTCTTTAATTAGAGGTGTAGTTTGGGCGTTATCAAAAAGTGGCGCCGTTGCCAGGGAATACGGTTGTTTATTAAGTCCGGTGTGTTTATTTGACTCTTAGTCATACTTTCCTGCTTTTACGTTTATTTGTTGTTTTTGTTTTTGACAGGGTACAGAGTTGTGCATGCCAAGTACCCGGCGCTCGGGTGAATTAACATTACCTTACGACCCTGAGCTTGCTAGAACTTTAAGGCGGAATATGGCCGCACAACAAGAGGCAGCAAGGCTCGCTGCAGAACTGCAGGCCCAACAAAATCTGAATATTGGTGGTCTGCAGGACGATGTTATGCTGAATGATGAGGATATCGACTTGGATGGAGTTGGCACTACGGGCGCCATTGTTCTTCCTCCACTAGCGCCCGGAGCCAAGTTCAACATTACTAGCATGATGATTCAGCTGTTGAACTTGAGAGAAGTGTTCCGTGGTGCCGCTGGTGATGATCCAAACCAGCACTTAATGAATTTCGTGGGCATCTGCAAGTCGTTCGAACTGCCGGGAGTGAGTCAGACAGCGATCAGGCTCAGGTTGTTTCTGTTGTCTCTGTCTGATGAGGCAGCGCTATGGTTAACAGAGTTGACCCCCGACTCTATCGCAACTTGGGGAGAGTTGAAAGGAGCTTTCCTAGAAAGGTTCTTTCCTCCCTCTAGGATGATACAGTTGAGGGATGAGATCAGCAATTTTAGGCAGCAACTGCATGAAGCTTTACATGAGACCTGGTTACGATTCAAAAAGAAGATAACTCAATGCCCTAACCATCAGTTGAACAACGAATTTTTGATGCAAACATTCTACAGGGCACTGAATTTGGCTACCAAGCCGACGTTGGAATACGCAGCAGGTGGAGCGTTTATGGGTCGCACTTTTGCCGATGCCACAGCTATTTTAGACAGGCTCACCAAAACTAACAGGGCCTGGCATACACGGGATTCAGAGGTAGCAGCTAGAACTTATGCAGTTGGTATGTCAGCTGAGCAGCGCAGAAAAGACGAGGAGCGCGACCAAGACATGGCGCATCTGAAAACGCAGTTGGACCTACTGACCAAGCACTTGTTCTAAGGAGGTATGGAGAAGGTACAAGCTGTGGGTTCCCAAGGTAGAGCAGCAGAGTTGGAGACTGAGGAGGCGAATTACTTGGGGGGTTTCCAGGCCAATGGCCAAGGAAACCAAGGTCGGACCTATCAGAAGGACAACTACTATGAGAAAGCTGTCTATAATCGCGATCAAGGTAACTGGAGGAATAACACCGATAGAGGTGGGTTGTATGTACCACCTGGTAATCGGGAAAAAGCTAGCAACGAGGCAGGGACTTCCAAGCTAGAAAATATGATGGCGAAGATGCTGTTGAAGGTAGAATCGACTGACTCTGGGGTGAAGGAGATAAGGACTGAGTTATCGGCCATGAGTCAAATAGTGGAGGCGCATTCCACTTCGATTAAGCAATTGGAGCAGCAAGTGGGGAAAATCTCGGCATCTCTGAACCAAAGGAAGACAGGTACCTTGTCGAGCAACACTGTCCAAAATCCGCGGAACGATGCTAGTTGTATGGCAATCACGACAAGAAGTGGTAAAACATTACCGGAATCACATCCGGTAATTCAGACTCAAGTTGAGGGTGATAGCGCCAAGAACGAGGTGGTAGAGGAGGCTACTCAAAAGCCCATGGAGAAAATCAAGGAAGCCGAAAAGCTTCCAACCATGATGCCACGGCCACCGCCTCCGTTCCCACAACGCCTGAAGAAGAAAGCGGACGATGCTAAGTTCCTGAATTTCATGACCATGATCAAGCAGGTATCAATAAACATCCCACTGGTGGAAGCGCTTGAACAAATGCCCGGATATGCCAAGTTCATGAAGGACTTGATTACCAAGAAGAGGTCGGTAAGTTTCGAACCAGAAGATAACCTCCACCATTGCAGTGCTATTTTCTCTAGATCGTTGGTCGAAAAGAAGGAAGATCCAGGCGCTTTTACTGTTCCCTGCACTGTTAGGAAGCTCAACTTCGGGAAAGCCTTGTGTGATCTGGGTGCTAGCATCAACTTGACGCCGCTAGCTGTCTATAAACAATTGGGTTTGGGAGCTCCTAAACCCACGTCCATAAGAGTGTTGATGGCTGACGGTTCGGTAAAGCGACCCGTGGGAATATTGTCTGATGTTCTAGTAAAGATCGGTAAGCTTATCTTCCCAGCTGACTTTGTGATCTTGGATTGCGAAGTGAATTTCGAAGTTCCCATAATCTTGGGATGACCACTGTTAGCCACGGCAAGAGTGTTGGTTGACATGGAAAGAAACGAACTGACCTTCAGACTAAACAATGAAGTGGTCAAGTTCGATGTGTCCAAATTGATGAAGCAACCAAGTGACATGAGGGTGGTCGCGGTCATCAATGCTATTGAGGAAGTCCCTGCGGATGTGTATCTTGAGGAGAAGGGTTGTGTTGAAACCCGAGCTATTATGAGAGTAAGGTCGCGATCGCAAGAGGACGAGCAGGTAAAGGAAAGCGGTGAAACTAGATCAAGAAAACAAAAACACCGCAAGAGAATCTGCAAAGAAAGAGCGAAGAAGTTGGCATGACTAGCTGCGGAGCCAATAAAAGAAGAAGCTAGAACGCAACATGAGGTTGTCGCGTGCACACACTCCATCGAGTTCTCCTGCTTTGGAGACCCTGGCGGTCTCCAACATCATTCCAGCATCTGAGTCCTATCGACTTCACAGGTATTCCTCTCTTCTCACAGTTTTTAGCTTTCATATGGATGCATTGGGGACAATGCATGAGTCTAAGTTGAGGGTGTGGGGAAACCTGTGAGTCACCACTGAGGGTTTTTGTTGCCGTGTTTCTTTTCCCTCCGGTGTGCTATCTAGTAGAACCGGCATGTTTAGGTTGTTATTTGTTATTTTAAATTTTTGTTTTTTTTTAGTGTGTCTATAGTGATAAGCATGGCATTTTTCTTGACTAAAACGAGGCCCCTTTAAAAAATTTCTGGTTTTGTACTTATGTTGAAACGATTGACTGTCTGGATCCTTGAATGTCATTGTGTGGTTATGATTAGAATGAGTATGCTTAAGCCGAGCAGTTGTTTGATAGTTGGTAGCGATATAGTTTCTTGGTGCCAAGAGTGTGTGAGATTATTGTTATAAATTCTTACCCTGTGCATGCATCTAGAACTTGCCCGGTCTATTTTGTTAAAGTTTGAAGTTGGTTGCTTAGGAGAGGATCGCAGGCCCTTTTTGTGTGCAGTCCACTTAACCTATAAGACCTTCCAAATGCAAATAATCCCTTTGATCCCTGTTTGAGCCATAATTAACCTTATTCTTTCAATAACCTGTCACCATTCCTGTTTAACTTTGAATCCCTATTTTGGCCCTGGTCCTCCCTTGGACATCGTGCACCTCAACTCAGGCAATCAGCCTAAGTTGAGGGTGGCTACTATAGAGGTAAACCCTGTTTTGGCCCTGGTCCTTCCGTGGACATTGTGCACCTCAACGCAGGCAATCAGCCTAAGTTGAGGGTGGCTACTATAGAGGTGAATGATAAGAAAAAGAGGATGGAGAAGAGTGGTGGTGAATAGAATGAAAAGTCGGGTGTGTGCCTAAGAAAAGAAAGAAAAAAGAGATGAAAAAGATCGAAAAAGAAATAAAAAGAATTGTCAAAATAAAGAGGCCGCACCTGTAGCTAGAAACAAGGAAATAAAAAGGTGAATAACGATGGACAAAGTAAAGTTATGTGGTAATATGATGTCAATGGTTCCAAGGAGGGCTTAGTCACTAACCCCTAAATGTATCCTACCTGCACCTGAAGCCTCATTACAAGCCTAAACAAGTCCTGTAGTGATCCTGAGCGGCTTTCTGAAGAACTGAAATAGAATAGTAAGGGCAAGCCTATGGTATCGCATGTGCATTGTGTGAAATCGTTTGTGAGTGTGAGTGCTTACCTAGTCCCAAATCTTGTGTGTGGGATTTCTTTGTGGTGAGGGCACCAAGATGTCTGTATTGTCTATTGATTGTTAGGATAGCTGCGCGTGTGTATGTAAAGTGTTCTATCATATCGGAGTGACATGTTTGGATTCTTGCAAGTTAGTGTTTCATACATTTGTGTGCTACGAGGGAGCTTGATTTAAAATTGAATAAGATGTTGAATGACCATGAGTTGCTAGAGACACGAGTTTGTTTTCTTAGTTGAGTCGTCTTATTGTTTTCTTTTATGTTATGTTGCTTGAGGACAAGCGAACGTTTAAGTTGAGGGTGTTGATGTGCCGCCATTTTACGGAACTTTCGACTCCTTTAAACTAAGAACAATCGTACGTTTTCAAGCAACCGTTGTCGTTTTTGATGGTTTTATGTTATATTTATAGGAAATGGAGACAAACACGGAAACGGAAGGAAATACGAGCAAAAAGACATTCTGGATAAGAGTGATGGCCTGAGTGACGGTCCGTCACACATGTGACGGTCCGTCACACATGTGACGGTCCATCACAGTGACCGTCAAGTTGAGCTACACCACTGCCTAAGAGTGACGGTCCAGGCGACGGTCCGTCAAGCCACTGACGGTCCATCAGCCTGGCCGTCAAGTTGAGACAGTCGGCTACGCGGAATCCGGACATTTTTGGGATTTGTTTCCTAGACTCCTATAAATACCCTATGTTAGGTTTATTTTTCAATGTTGCTTTTCCAATAGTTTTTACATACATTACCCAATAATTTTAGGAGAGTTTTGAGCGATTTTTGAGAGAGGAAACGCGCTACACACGGTTTCCTCCTTCTCAATCTTGTTCTTGATTGTTCTTGGGATCTTGGTTTTTCTTGTTCTTAGATATTTGAAGCTTGTTTTCATTATATTGTAAGGATCTTCTTCTCTTTATTATGAATACGATTATTTTCTCTTATTCTTCTAGCATGATTAACTAAACTCCCACAACTAGGGTTGTGGGAGCCATGGCAAAAGTAGCAAGATAGATTCCGGGTAGCGACGGGTTCAATATATATGTTGTCACGTTGTTAATCATTCATTACTTAACGTTTTCTAGTGGTTGCAAACATTAGAACATTCCTAGGTTAATTTGCTTGAGTAAAGAGATTAAAACCGGGAAACTTGATTAACGACAAGGATTCGAGACTACCAACTCTCGTCTTATGATTAATGCTGTAACTAGATTAATCTACTTGATGTTTAGGATTGAAATCTAAAAGCACACCTTTTCAAGTTCGAGAGAATTGAAAAGTAAATTCGTCTATTTGGTTGAGAAACGTTTAGACGATACAATTAATTCAATCACATCGTGACAATCATATAGAAAGAACCCGGTTAAGCTAAGAATCGACATTGTTACCAACGCCATGGTAAACACTTCCCTAGTTCATTCTCCTACTAATTATTTCTCATACATTATTGCTGCGTTTTGTTTACACATTGTTCACACAAACCCCCCCCCCCCCCTTTTTATTTACCGGAAACTATTGACTATTAGTTATCTAATTCACTAAAGACTTAATTCTCACCTTATTCTCTGTGGGATTCGACCCCAACCTTTGTTGAGTTCTATATTTGACTACGACCGCTTACGCTTCTTTGATTAGAGGTGTAGTTTGGGCGTTATCACTTTTCCACTGTTAATTCACCTAGTTCTACTATTTTTATGGATAAAATTAGGAAATTAAGGTCACATGATCATAAAACAGTAAATTTAGCAACACCCAAGAACTTCTACACATAGAATCCCCCTTTTTCCCCAGATTCTACCCTCCCTAAGTCATTCCAAACCTTTTTCCAAGTCCACTCCTAGCAATTCTATCGCATAGGAAAAGTATTACGGAGTTTGGGGAGTAGAAACCTTACCTTAGGGAAGAAAAACGATAAAGAATGGAGGAAAAAAATGCCTGAAATTGCCCTAGACCTTCTCCCAAACGAACTTGTGAAAACTAAATATTTTTGGGGAAGTTTCTGCATTAAATCCCGTCACACTCTGCTATAGCAGTCCGCTCCGCTATAGTGGTACCGCCGTAGCAGAGTCGTACGCTATGGCAAAGGCTGACCGACGTTGACTTCCGTTGTAGCGATAATTTATCCGCTACAGCGGAGGTCATTATGACGGAGTGTCAACCGCTACAGCGGTTGACACGGGACAAAAAGTCATAAAATCTCCAAAACTAGTCCATTTTACAACACACTTATTTTTCCGACATCCCGGAATAACCCCTTCACGTCAACCTTGATTTCGGGAGTTCTACTTACCCGAATTCAATTCCAAAAAGTCCCCCGGACTCCTTTATGTCTTGGCTACATGAAAAACTAGCTCAAATCAAGACATCTAACCCAATCCTCACCCGAATTTCCCTAGACTATACCTCACTTCAAATCCGGTCGAGGCTAGCTTAGCCCAGAATTTCAAACCCCCGAAACTGGAGTTTTCTAACTCTGAAAATTGGCACTAATGGTTTACCTGTAACGATGGACCCGGTTGTTACATTTTAATTTCCAAAAACCTTAAATACAGATTTACAATAATTTCCTTAAGATTGTTATTTGGGTGATACAAAATCTTTATTTAAAACAAGAAGTAGAAACAAGAAATTAAACTATTTATGAAAAATAGTAGAAGAAAAGATATGAAGAAGAAATCGAGCCCACTGAATGCACAATGTGTCCTTAAAAAAATTATTCTCCTCAAGTACCCGAGGTTGATGGAATATATCCTCCCAGGATAGAATAATTAAGCATCAACAGAATAGTGGTACCTCAAATTGCGTTGAACAGTGAATCACTCAACGGTAGTAAATCACACATGAATTTTAGAAAAAATGTAGAAGTATACTTGTATTTTTCGTACTCAAATAGTACTTAAATTCGTGCTTCATATCTGAGGAAGAATCAGATATTTATAGCCAAAAAGCACTTCTTCAGAAAGAAAGCAAAGGTTCAGAAAAGTTGCACTATTTCAGATACGACGGGATGATGTGTGAAACAAACAAGAGAAAGTATGCATTGCACATGCCGAAGTGCGGCTCGCACATGGAGAAATATTCTGGATTAAAATTTTGGCTTAAACAATTAAGTTTAAATAAATTTTGTCTAAAAAGATAATCTCTCGGTCGATCAAATCTGAAGCCGAGCCGACGACGACGCGAGACTTGTCTTCTTCTCAACCCCTTTAATACCATGAGGAAGTGTTTCTCAATATAAAAACTTGAAATTTCCTTTCCACCACCAATGTGGTACAAATGCTCTTTACAAAAGCAAAAGTGAAATTTCATTTTTCCTCCATTTCTATTCTCTCCATTTACCATTCACTTTTCATTACTAATCTCCAACATTCATCACTATTAAAATTTGTTGTAAACATTTACATACACAACTTCTTCAAATTCACAACAATATTATTTTTTGAAAACTGTAATTCAAAATAAATCATTGCATAAAGATCTTTGAATGATGCATTTGAGGTGAAGTATAGAACATGTCATATAGCGATATATACTTATTTAATTTATAATTAATAGTTGCACATATAGTTCTTGGAATATACAATTAAGTGCACAAGTCTTAACTAATTACGATGAAGTGGGTTCCTTGATTATAAATTGTTATGGATTATTTAAGTACTATGAAAGATCGATAATTGAAGGTAAAAAACAAAGAAATAATTGTGCACAAATATAATTGATTTTAAAATGCTATTAAAATTATCCCAAATTTGAAAATCTTAAATTGACTCACTGTTTGATTGAATGTGTGAATCTCAAAAAAAAAAATTGAATGTGTGAAGAAGAAAAGAGGACAAAAATCTGGTTATTGCTTCGATCTGAAATTTTTGGATATGTGTTTCTTTGTTATGGAGTATAGCTTACTTCAGTGATTTCATTTGAAGAACAAAATTTGAAGAAAAAAAATTATACATAGCTGTTTTGGTTTAAGTACTTTGAATTTGTTGAATAAAATATGTTGGAGAATGTTGTTTGAAACTAAAAAATGTGATTATCCATTGATTTAAAGTAGAGAACGTGAACAAGATGCAAAAACTCCACAGGCAACCATTGTTGAAGCTTGAAGTTTAAAAGTTTGAAAATTAAGTTTCTGCTAATAAGCTCTGTTACGAGTGATATTATTGTAAATAATTAGGTATGTATTCATGAGGAACCTAAATGTAAATTTTAGGGTGATTCGGTATAATTTTTTAGGTGTTTTGGATGCATTTGGTATCTTAATTCAATGAAGAAAAGCAAAATCAGTTTTTATAGTTATATAATATTGTATAATAGCGTATATGTATATATAAACACCTTTATAACTTTGTATAATATTGTAGAATAGTGTGTAATAGTGTGTGTGTATATATACATATATATATATACACACACACACATTTGTATAATATTGTATATCAACATTTTATACATTGATATAAAAGAACATTCGGAGTTTTGTATGATGTTGTATAGCAGAATTTTGAACATTGCTATAAGAAAATAGTGGGTTGTGCGACTGAAAACATAAAAGTTTGACTTTGTAGGTGCAATATAGTGTTTAGGTTGTACTTTTGTGCAATTTTTTGAATAAATATTGTATTTATTACCAAGTGTGAAATTATAAAGCATACTCACTTAAGACTGATATGTCATGGCACTGAACAATCCCAGGTTTTGCCTTGATGTCAAACATCTTAAATTTCAAAAAAAATACAAGACCCCAGCTGTTACTAAGCATATCAATTCATAGTTTCAGGTCTCCTGACAAGTTTAGTCTTCAAGTTAGCTCTAAAAAAAATGGTTTGGATGATTTGGTACAATGCTATCTACGCTTGTTCTCGGACCTTAAGATGCAATCTGATTTCTTTCCAATCAAATATGATATACCGCAGCTGTTAATGTGATCCTGTACAACGTAGTTGTACTACATTTACCATTGTGTGTAGCAATACACCATTGTAGTTTCTCCTGCCAGCCACTTTGATTTCTTCTTATGCCTAGCCAAGTGAGCATCTTACCCCATATTCCTGCAGAGACTTCACATTTAAAGAATAAGTGTTGTATACTCTCATTCTCCTTAACACATAGTGGGCACATTAGGTCGACTTGTATCTCCCTTTTGTTGAGCCTGACCTTGGTATACAATCTCCTTTGGACAGCAAGGTGCAACTTTTGCGCAATGTGTCCTAAGTTTTCATACTTTTGCACAATTATTCGAATAAATTACTCTGTCTATTAGTTGAGATAATAATGCAACGAAATTAAGCTCATGTTTTACCGTCTTACATTTTTTGACTCACTTTGTATATAACTTTAAAAAAAAGATTCATTTCTTAGCCCAACAATCTTTTTAAAATATATCTATTAATATTTAACAACAATACGTTCAATTTTTGTAGCCGCCTGTATGATGATGAAAATATCCTAATTTAATATCTAGTAAAAGGAGTTGTAAGTTGTAACTAAGCCATACAATTATCATTAAATTTTTTTAAAAAAAAGTATGTGATTTTTACTATCCTTTTCAATAAATATCTTTATATTAATAAAACTTCATTAATGTCTTTTCTGAAATAATTGTGTAAAGGGATAAAATTTCTGAACTTTTTCAGCCTTTAAGTTGCATGCCGTTACATATCTAAATTTTACTAATTGCTCTAAACAATTTATAACCTTTAAGTCTTTAACCTCGTCTTTGAAAAAGATTGGCTTAAACCAAACATTGTTTGTACTATCAAAAGCAAAAGGGTAAGCACAAATATTTTTTTTCTCCTTTATTTACTTATTTAGTATTTTTTGTGTTTGTTTGTTTATTATTGCTTCTTAATATATGTGCTTCTATATTTATGAAATCTCCGTCCTTATACTTGAAATTGTAGGCCACAATTATCCTCTAATTGGTAATGGCAGCCCTCATTATGAGTGTTAAAAAATTTCTGCATTTTTGTGTATTCGATGTAATAAAGAAATTGTTATGTTAATGATTTTAAATTTCTATTTAAAATTAGAAAAGGCAAAATAATTAAAGAAGTGAGGGTGATGATATGCATTTGGGAGTTGGTTAAATAAATTAAAATGACACTTTAGGAATCGAAATTGAGCTAGTCACCGTGCTTGATTGAAAAGATCTAATTATATTTTGAGAAATTTGACCTTCAATGCAATTTTTAATATTTGAGAGGATTAGTTTAATACTTAAAAGCTTTATACGTTAGGCGTAATATCTATCACTATTGTTCAATTAATGAATAAATTAAAGTAGTAACTAAAGCACACGATGGAGTGCACTTTCTGTTGATATTATATGTCTAGTTTAAATAAATTCACAAAGTTGTGCTTATGAAACTTTTTTAATATTATTGGATTACTTGTTTTCTTCGCAGGAAAAATAAATACAATAATGACTTGTAATTGGATGGTGACATTGGAGTAGATTTGCATGTTTTTATTTTTATTATCTATGATATTGGTAAATTATAGAACATATCCTGCATCAATAGAATTATCTTGTATTTCACAATGCATTGATTATTTAGTAGAAGCACATAGTCAATACGATGTTCCTTTGAAGATTTTAGAGAGCAGGTGTAGAGACGGAGTACCAGAATTTAAATGTGACTCCAAGATATCTTATGATGAGAGTCATCCTGAGGTCTCTGATCCCGAAACCTCGAATAATGTATCATGTGCACCCCCATAGTAAGATTACTTTTTATATATATATATAACTAACTTTGAGAATAATAATTTTATAATCTCATTTCAATAATAATATTACTCATGATAAAAAATAAAGAAAATTTTATATATTCAACATTATGATTCTCTTATCTTATAGGTCATGAGCAATTGTTGTTGGAATAATTTTATTACCCAAAAACTGTCACAACATTTTATTTTATATGTTAAGTTTTTCTACGAAAAAAGAACCATCACAATTTTCTTTCTTCATATTTTAAATAGACCATCTTCAAGCATATGACATATAAATTATTATATATGCTTAAGAATAACTGAAGTTAATACAAATTAATATTACTAGGAGACCAAAATCGATAGAATAAGCATATGAGGTAGGAGTCTATACTACACTCTCTTTTGCTTAAAAAATTCTGCCAAGTGGCATTCCATGTTATAAAATAAGTCTATTGTGGCAAAGTTAAATAAATTGATATTAGATTAAAAATTAAAAATTATCACCGTATAAATTAATTATTTCTCCATCGTGACATTCGATATCTTCTTCTCCACCTTCTTAGTCGTGACCTCATTTCAGCCGTACGTGGCGTAAATATCTCCGGTCAGAAAGGGGAGAGTGTATAGCTTTAAAGAAATCAATCGAAAAATATAAAAAATAATGTTTCAACTAATAGAACCATTATATATGTCTGGTGGGCAATGATTTTATGGCAGAACGCGCCTAGAAACGTTTGTAGACAGATATTTCGTTTAGTCAGCGTCTAGTTATGTTTCGCCAACCATTAGGTGATAGTTCACGTAGAAAATTCACACTCCTAATAGTTTAGGTACGAAACTCAAAAAATTGAAATAATTTAAGTATGTTTTTTATCCTTAATTCTTAATTTTAATATATTCACACACCGGACGTTTTACATACAGTGCAACTTCTTCAAATTCACAATAAAATTAGTATATTTTTAACACAGTAACTCAAAATAAATCATTGCATAAAAGCTCTTTTGCATATGAAGTATAGAACATGTCATATAGTAATAATTCTTTAATTCATAATTAATAGTTGCACACATAGTGTTTGGAATTTACATTTAAGTGCATATGTCATGGCAGTAATTTATGTGGCAATGGAAGAAAATCATTAACCAAAAGAGAGAAAATTCCATTTTCCCCTTTGAAATGCAATTAAACTTTGGTCGTGGCTGGGCACTATGTGTTTCTTCTATGGAATTTTACCTAGGTTAACTTGACCATCAATACTTATGTTGTTATATACTGTCATATGAATATGCGTAGCTAAACTCACATATTCCTGATAATCATAATTATGGTAGAATAAATTTTATATTTGTTACTATATGGTGGAATTATTCAAAAGCATGTTATATAGTTTGCTGGTAAAGATGGAAAGGAGAGAAAACTTCTAAGAACAGTACTATCATGAGAGGGAAACCGTTGAGGCAAGAAGCCGTGTTAGAGAGTACCTGGTCAATTATCAACTTAAAGTAAAAAATTCGACCTTCTATATGGTGGATCATCAACTTATTGCTGATAATTAACCTCCTCCAATTCATTGTTGCCAAAAACAAGTCCTTCTTGGTTGATTATCAAGCTCATTCTTGATGAAAAAAAATTATCTGCATGAATGACTAAGTAACAAGAACATCAATCTATAATCGATAATCGACCTCCTTCATGGTTAATTAAGGTCATTACTTTAATTTCAAATTTACGGGAAAGAAAAAATAAAGGTCATTTCTCTAATTCAAAACTTACAGAGGGCCTATGCACCAATTTTTGTTTTACATAAGCAAAACTTCTTCAAATTCACAGTAATTTTTTCTTTTTTAGAACAATCATTCAAAATAAATCATCCGCATAGAAAATCTTTGAAATTTGCATTCAAAGTATAGCACATGTCATGTAGCACTGCTACAGTAGCAGTAATTCTTTAATTCAAAATAAATGATTCCACATATAGTATTTGTAATTCACATTTAAGTGCACATGTCATGCTAGTAATATATTTATGTGACACTGAAGGAGAACCATGCACTTATTTGGAATACCAATTACAAAGAGGCTAATTAAATAAATTCTATTTCGTTTTTAATCATGATATTGATTTTTGAGTTCCACGCTAGGTAGATAAAGTACACCCACGTATATTATTACAATTATAAAAATATGAAGTATGTTAATTTTATCATTTCTTTAGTATGCTTTTTTGTCGTCTTCTTATGCTTAAAGTAAGTATATTATTTCTTAAGGATTAAATAATTGGTGGCATAGGAAGTGTTACTATATCTTTCATGTAAGATTAGATAAATAAACATGATTTATTTTAGTTTATCACGTATCAAACCTTCTACGTACGTAACTTGACTTCGTCTATTCACAATAAATTAATCATCATACAAAAATCTTTTGAAACTTTCATTTAAAGCATATCACATGTTGTGTAGAAGGTAATTATTCAATTTATGATAAATGAATGCCTAAAAAGTATATATCACATGTCACGCAGATTTAAATTACAAGTTCCAATCATCTATTTAGTGAAAGGGTCATCAATTATTACTCAAAAAATGAATTTTTGATCAAAGCCATACTCTATATGCGTTCCTTTTAAAGAATTCTTTTTGATAGAAAAGAAAATATTTATAGAATAGGTGGTACAGTTTCCATAAAACAACAATATGTAATACAGTATAGTTGCATTACCTAGCTGTTGACTTTTTATTACATTTTGATGGGATATATGTACCTCCAACATTAATGTAAGAAACAAAATAATATATGGCTCATTGAACTTTTTCCTGGCTTATTTACTTATCATTTTACTACTATGTATGTACACTTGTATAAAATATGAAAAAAATAAATTTTTAGAAAAAAAAAACAAGCAGTTTGCTTATAAATAGAGAGCTGGTGGACACAAATTAACTCATTCATCTCCACTTGCAGTGTTGCTAATTTCTCCATTCTAAAACATCCTTTCTTTTGCTTTTAAGAAGAAGAAGAAGATATTGTTGCTGAAAAGAACAAGTATTCTTTCATTAGTCCACTGTTTATCTTGTTCATTGTTTAATTTAAACTAAAACATGGCAATGTCTTGCTTGTTTCTCCTTACACAAATATAAGCATGCAATATTGGTCATTTTGCACATTGTTTCTTGCTTTAACCCTGTTTCTGGTTTTCTTGAAAAACTTGCAGGATGACAAACTTTTGGTTAGCTTTGCTGGGACTGTCAACAATGTTGATAACTGTTATGGGAGTAATAGAAAATGAAGTTAACATCACCATACTTCAAAACGCGACTGCTGAAGGCGCTGGTAAAATAGTTAGATTTTACAATACATTTATTAACAGAAAACAGAATTGCATACAGATCTATATGTTTACTAATTAGTGGAGTGTTTCATAATTTCAACAGTATGCCTTGATGGGAGTCCACCCGCGTATCATCTGGATATGGGATATGGTACCGGACTATGCAGCTGGATCATCACCATTGATGTTTGTTACTTTTAATTCTTCTTCTTTTTACTTGTTTTCTTATTATAATATGCTTTGTTAACTCTGGAAAATCTTTATATCTTTAGGGAGGTGGCTGGTGTGACAGTATGTCGAGTTGCTATAATCGTTCAACCGGAGTGTTAGGTTCTTCCACGAAGATGCTGTTGCAGACACCATCTACATATAAATTTGAAGGCATTCTTCATAACGACTCCAAAGCTAATCCAGGTGAATTGCTCTTGTTTCAAATATTGCAACATTTTCTTCATGTGATGTGTAACATTTTAGGGATACTAATCATTGTAAACATTGGCGTTGGTAGATTTTTACAACTGGAACAGAGTTCTGGTTAGATACTGTGATGGATCATCTTTCACTAGTGATGTTGAACATGTCGACCCTGTAAGTAGTCGATATATCTCTTGTTTCGTATTGGAAACTTTGTTCTGCTTTATAACTTTTCTGCCAATCTACAATATATTAGGAAACCAAAGTTTATTATAGAGGGGCAAGAATCTTCAAAGCCATTATGGATGATTTATCACAAAAAGGAATGCGTTATGCTGAAAATGTAAGATTCATAGCGTACTGTTTTATTAACACAAGTCTCTTATTATATACACTAGTAGTACTTGACATGTTTTTATTTCCTTCTAATTAGCTAAATCTTGAAAATCCATTCATTTATGTCAGGCAATCCTAACTGGAACTTCAGCAGGAGGATTGTCTACAATCTTGAACTGCGACAAGTTCAAATCCTTCCTGCCAGAGAATGCCAGAGTTAAGTGCGTTGCAAACGCAGGCTTCTTCATCAACGCGTGAGTTCCTATTGCTATATATGATCACTCAAGATTGTCTTATTTATTTATGTGTATTTCGTTGAAGCTCAATTAGCGATTTCATGGTTTATGCAGGAAGACTATCTCTGGTACTTTTGATACTCAAGAGATGTATAACAGAGTTGTTAAGCTTCATGTGAGTACTGTCATCTTTATTGTTCTACTATACATTCTTAATAAGTGGATTTTTTTAGATAAATTGCATTTTTATTATAGACAGAAATTACAAAGATTGGACAGTTACATAGTAACCATCTATCAAAAAAGAATGACAGGCCATTCTTTTGCTAAAGAGGGATTTCCTCTATTACAATTCAGCTTCCAAAAAAAAAAATTAACAGAACAAATGTTGAATCTTCTTTCATGAGAGATTCATCATTTGTTCTGTTGGAGTTAGCCAATGCCTACTTTCTTCTACTTAATCCTAAAATTAACCAAACCAGCTTTGTCCAACCTATTAGGGCCAATGGCTATCTTAGGCAGATTCCAATAGTCTTGATAAACCCCATTTTGGCCGTGGATGGAGCCTTGTTTTGATAGAAAGTCTGCTATTGTATTTGCTTCTCTGTAGCAATGTCTAGCAATGCCATTCAGCTTCTCTAGCCAGTCTTTGATGAGGTCAATCCATGCTTGGAGTTTCCATGATGGTTTGTTAGCTCCAGTATCACATTCTGTATTCCGAGAGTGAAGCCATATTGAAGTTCTATCAGTGTAGCTTTGACCTCAGCCATGTTGTTGCTGCAGAATTCCAGTTTTTCTGAATATGCAAGCATCATCTCTCCATCTTGATTCCTGATAATTCCTCCTGCTCCGGCTTTGTTCAATCCACTTAGTGAGCTTCCATCAGTATTGATTTTGCATTTGAGTGGGGCTGGTTTATCCCAGTATATTGGAATGCTGGTGATGGTAGGTACATAATTATCTGCAACACAACAAACATCTTTCCAAGACAAGTGAAAGTTAATCTGCTTAAAGTGTTTATATAACAGGATTTTTAACTTGAAAACATACCTGAAATATGATTCTGTACACTGAGGTAGAGTTCTCTCCATACACCTGCTATTACACCTTCTCTTCCATAATTCCCAATTTATGATGTTGGGGCGTATAGCACATAGTAGTCATGAGCCCACAAACTCCACATAAGTAGCCGGATATGGGACTTGTTGAGCTTAATGGACAAGGAATTAGCAAAAAAGTTCCATACCCTCTTAGCTATATCTCCATCAACAAATACATGTTGAGTTGTTTCTGCCTGAGGGGTGCTCCAACGGTTACACTTAAGACACTATTTTCTGGTTAAAGCATCATCCAGGGGGAGCTTTCTTTTCAAGATTCTCTAACTTAGGAAGGAGGTCTTCCATAGATTGCTATATGTATCATTCTTGTCTTTTCTCTGTCTAATAAGTTCCCTAGCATTGTTAATGGTCCAATAGCATTGGTCAAGGGAGTTGTGGTCTTTGATTTTGATCTGTTCAATGTGATTATGGAGTCCCTGAGGGACTGTATCCATAAGCAAATTTGTGTTCCATCCATTATCAACAATGTAAAATAAGTAGATGTAAATTAAAAGAAGAAGTAAGATTCTAAATTTGCTCTTACCTCTTGTTTCAGGGATCTGCTACGAATTTGCCTCCATCATGCACATCTGCAATGGAACCGAGTCTGGTACATAAGAGTTTTAAGTTTTAGAAAAACACAACATTTTCCTTATGCTATACATTGCCTCTAATTCTAACATTAATTCTCCTTGTTGATGGTACAGTGCTTCTTCCCTCAAAATGTTGTTCCATATATTCAGACTCCATTGTTTATAATCAATTCCGCATATGATATTTGGCAGGTTAAGGAGACAAATCCCAATTTCTCTTGTTTTATTAGCCTCCCTTTTTAGTTTCTATAAAATCTAAAAGAGATCTCTTCCAGATTAATAACACTTTGGTTCCTATGTACCTCGATCCTCAACTTGCATGGCTTCACTGCAAGGCTCATATAAGTAATTGCACGTTTAGCCAGCGTATAGTTATTCAAGGTTAGTACTTTTCTCCTGATCAACTAATCCATGCCTCTAATTCTTTTTAACTTGTTTCATTGGTACTTTGTCTTGAAAAAAAAAATACAGATTTTGGACTGGAGTTCTTGAAGACACTGGGGGGACTCACCCCTTGTTTTACGAGGGGTTATTTCATTACGTCTTGTCACACTCATGCTAAAATTATGTGGACGAGTTACTGGTTTAGTGCTACCTCTCCAAGAGTACTTAATAAGGTAATCTTCCTTTTGTTTTTGAATTTTATCATGTACCTAGCATTCTTAATTTTAATTTGTCAATTGATAACAGATATTGTTGTAACATTTTATATGTGCATGCAGACAATTGCGGAAGCTGTTGGTGATTGGTACTTTGATAGAGCAACATTTCATCAACATATTGACTCGTACCCTTGTGCTAGAGATTGCGAGTGAACTTCATGAAATGAAATGCTTTATTAAGCTACTGATTCAGTGAATGAAAAAACAACTCTTTAGAGAATGAGGAAGCTAGATACTGTACTAAGCTACTGATTCAGTATTCAGTGAATGAAAAATTAACTTTGTTTAGATTCCCATTACTGCTTCTTTTGCTTTCTATGATGAGATGCTTGTAATATCTTAACTTCTGTTATTTGGTAGCTATATGTCTTTTTAAATCGTTGAAAGGAAATAAAAGGTAAAGAGGCAGACAAATTGTTTCTTCATGGAGGCCGATACTAGAAAAGGTAGAGATATAAAACATGTCGCGAGAAACAATTATGAGAATCGGCTTACCAAAGTTTTCATTCTAATACCATGTGCAAGAAAGCTTTCGAATGATTTCATGAGTAATATTGTAATCAGATGAAATTATAAAGACTAAGTTATACTCGTAAACAAATAATACATATGCGAAGTTACTTTACTATGAAGAAACACATGGTATATAACATCTTGAGGTCACAATTAAATTATAGTACTCCATCTCCACATCTGCTCCTTCAAACCTCAAGAGGAACGTTATATTGGTTCATCATACCAGTAGTAGCTCTAACATTGCAAACAAAAGCAATGACACTGACCTCAAACACCCTCTGATTCCTTTCCAACCAAATAGCATAGATGGTCTCAGTATAGGCCAACCCTTAGTGATTTGCCTTTAGCATGTGATAGGCACCAGGCCATATATATGTTGTTCCCAATTTGAAGTTGTATTATAAGTATCCTGCTCCATAAGTTCTTGGTGAAGATGCACTGGGAGAATGCATGATCTCTAGTAGGGGTGTACATGGACCGGGTTAGTTTGAATTTTTTAAATACCAAACCAAACCATTAGTGTCGGGTTTTTAGATTTATAAACCAAACCAAACCAATAAGAGTCAGGTTTTTTCGGTTTTCTTGGATTTTTTCGGGATTTTTTGGGTTTTTTCGGATTTATAAACCAAACCAAACCAATAAAAATATTTATAAATTACTTCACAATGAATATTTTTATGTATAAAATATTTTTTAAAATAGTATACATGTAATATCGGGTTGGTTAGTTCGGTTTGACTTTTTTTAGTTAAAACCAAACCAATTATAATCGGATTTTTTTTTTAATACCAAACGAAGTCAACCAAACCATTAGTCGGGTTTTTTTTCGGTTTAGTTCGATTTGCGGTTCGGTTTTGTACACCCCTAATCTCTAGTATCCAGGAAAGATGGACAAAATACACAACCAGCATCTATATCTAGACCCCAATTCAACAGTCTTTCTCCAGTCATCAACCTCTCATGAAAATGTAACCACACAGTAAAAACAGCTTTAGTTCTAGCATCATTGTTATACATAAAACATTTCCATGTGACTCTTTGTGTGAAGTCAAGCAGTTTCCAATACACTTGTCTTGTTATCCTCTTTGCATGCACCACAGTTTGAGGAATTTGTGATAAAATTTGCCTAGCTTCAAAAATCTTCTTGAGCATCCAGCTAGCTTGAGGAGGAATTCTCATATACTGGCTATTTTCATATACTAAATAGTCAATGTACTGCAGAATACAACCATCTCCTATTGATGGAGGGTATGTTTTACAATTTACTAATGTTATAGTCGTTACGAAGAAAAAAATGTGTAATATTTAACGTTGGAATTAAGTTTCAAATGCAGAGTTTTCAAACTTAATATAAATTAGAAATAGTGTATAAGAGATGTGCACTTAATTATGTGTACAGATTACCACTTCAATATAGATATTACCTGTCCTTCAACTTATTAACATTAAACAACATCTAAGAAAATCTTCTCGAGTATCTAACTTCGTCAATTAAACCCTACCTAACCAATGAATTTATTCACTTAAATCGTGCTAACGCTTTGTTATCTCTAACCTCCACATTTAAATCTCGGTCCATTAATCTCTTAATGCTTCGAAATGACTTTGCTCAATTAAAACCTAACAGTCTCTCATGAGAACAATAAGATATAACAGCACCATCAATTATTGTTGGCCAGTCAATTAACTAAAATTATTGCATAGTTGAACAAATAGAGATAAAGAGAATTACGAGTACTAAATTATAGAAATGTTACAAGAATTCATCCTACAAAAAAAAAAAATCATCCTACAAAAAGTTCCATCAAAATCCTAGATAGAACACAATACTAAAACTCATAACCTACAATAAAAAATAGGAAGAAGAAAGGAAAAATTTGTTGCCGAATCTTTCGCATTGCATTTGCTCCACGACGACTCCTCACTCTCTTTAGGTGGAACCCCCTCAAAAGTCGTGTTTTAAAACTATTTATAAATATAAAAAAAGTCTCAAATAAAATAATTGAGTTAAAAGAATTTTTAAAACAAATCAAAATTCAAAATTGGCCTGGCACGACACGGGCCTCGTAGCGTGGCCGCACGGCCAAATTTCCTGCCAACGAATTCTACTTGCGGCTTTCTCCTCCTCCTTGGTCTTCACATTTGTTTCCCCTCTCAACCTTTCTTTTATATTTTTTTAATTCTTTTGCTTTAATTCGTTTTTGCTTCAAAAATTTTCATTTTTACATCGCTTATTCCTACACAATGAAAATATAATATTAAACATAAAACAATGTAATCAATAATTCAAAAATAATAGTAAGTATTAAAATGTGAGGTAAATAATGATTAAATATATGCATTTTTTTATCAAATATCAACGACCATACGGGTTGTTACATCCCTCCATCCCAATTTATGTGAAGTATTCAGATTTTGAGTGTCAAGCAAATTATTCCTTGACTGCAATTTTGTCATATGTCTTTTAAATATTTTAAGCCATTTATTATTGTAACTTATAATATTTTTTTCGTATTTTGTAAATATATAAATTTTATTTAAAAAAAACTAAAAACTCTCATGTACAAAATACACAAGAAATTTGAATTTTGTAACAGAAAAAGTATTACATAAATCGGAACAACGAAACTATCAAGTTTGACTATATATCTATTTTTGGGTCTCGTCTTCGTTTCTAGTGTACGTTTAGCTAGGGCTTTTAGCTATTAAAAACTAAATCTAATATCTTGTTGAAAGGAGTTGTAACTAAGCCATACAATCATTGCTAATTTTGTTTTTTAAAAGTGTGTACTATTGCTGAGCTGTCAACAAATATTTTTCATATTAATGAAATTTCATTAATGTATTTTTTGAAACATTTGCGTGAAAAGACACCAAATTCATGAACTCTGTGGCCTTTAAGTTACATGCGTTATATTTCTAAGTTTTATTTATTGTTCTAACCTATTTATAACCTTTAACCTTGACTTTTGAGGAAAAGGTCAGTTTAAATCAAACATTATTCTACTTTCAAAAACCAAAAGGTAAGCACAAATATTTTTTTTCTCCTTTTATCTTTTATTTAGTATTTTCTTGAGATTGTTTGTTTGTTTGTTATTGTGTGCCACTTTGCTTCTTAATATATGTCCTTCAACATTTATGAAATTTTCATTCTTTATACTCTTAACTGGTAATGGAAGCACTTATTACTAGATGCAATAAAGAAATTGTTATGTTAATTATTCTAAATTTTTATTTAAAATTAGGAAAGGAAAAATAATTGAAAAAGCAAAGGCGAAGATACATATACATTTGGGAGCAGGTAAAACAAATTGAAATGCTACTCTAGCACCAAAATTGAAAAAAAATTATATTTTGAGTAAAAATGACCTTCAATGCAATTATAAACTTTTTAATGTCTTCATAAGTTAGATGCGTAATATTATCTATCAATATCGTTCACTTAATTAATCAATTGAAGTGGTAATTTATACATATGAGTTCACTTTCTGTTGATATTATAAATATATGATTTCTTAAAGGTGTATTTTTGAAACTTCTTAAACGTTATTGGTTTTCTTCACAGGAAAAATAAATACAATAATGGCTTGTAATCAGATAATGACATTGGAGCAAATTTGTATGTTTTTGTTTATATTATCTATGACATTTGTAAATGGTAGAACATACCCTTCATCAGTAGAAGATCAGTGTATTTGGCAGTGTGTTGATTATTTAATGGAAGCAGAAAGCCAATACGATGTTCCTAGAGATGTTTTAGAGAGCAGATGTAGAGATGGAGCAACAACATTTAAATGTGATGCCAAGATATCTTATGATGAGGATCATCCCGAGATTTCTAATTCCAAACCCTTAGATAATGTATCATGTGCTCCCCCATAGTAAGATTACTTTGCATATATATTTGTTACTTTGAGAATAACTTTGTAATCTCATTTCAATAATAGCACTATTACTTATAGATAAGAATAAATGCAACGCATATAAAAAACTTAATATATTTAACATTATGATTCTCTTATTTTATAGCTCATGATCAATTATTAGTGGAACAATTTGTAATGTTCCAGAAAATTTGTCACGATGTTTTATTTTATATGTTAACTTTTGCTATGAACAAACAACTGACACAATTTTATTTTATTGTTATATTCATATTTTAAATAGACCTTGTTCAAGCATATGACGTGAAAATTATTATATACGCTTAAAAATAAATGGAGTTAATATAAATTATTGACATTCTACAAGTCCAAATTCATATAATAATTGTATGTATAGTTACATTTAAGATATTGGGAACACCAACAAAGAAGTTGTAACATTCTGAAAATTCTAAGCTAACTTTTCTAATCAAAAGATAGGAGAGCACCCCTTCTCCCAAAGTTACGGAGTCATTTTGCCGAGTTCCTTTGACATGGTTCTCTCAAGCGCCCTAGTATACTCTACTTGTTCACCTGTATCGATTTGCGGTACAGATCAGATGAGAAAGTATATTGCCTCTTCGTAGTGGATCATCTTGGACTATTTATGACCAGTCAGTCTTCTAAGGAGGTTCGAGCGTAGATCGCTTGAGACCAGAAAATTTTAAGTGTTAAGCAGCTATCAAGTAATAGACATGAATCACAGACGATTTTCACGCAGGGGCGGATGCACCTTCACCCGAGGAGTGTCACGGGAAACTACATAATTTTTTTTTACTAGATATACATATAAAAATAATAAATAAGCTTAACATATATTATAAAAGTATTAGAAGGACACTGCTTGTGTACAAGTTGTTCGCTGGATTAGTGGTTAAGGCTGCCAATTTCGCTAGTTAGGTTGCAAGTTTAAACCCCCGTTAGGTGCAACCTTTATTCTTTTTGTCTTGTTCTTTAGATGGTGACACCGCTTATGAAAACTCCTGTGTACGCCATTGTTTTCACGGATTGTGAAACAGACCACATGTCGTAGATGTCAGTCGTGAAACAGTCCTAAAGACCTGTCATTTGTCTGAAATCCACGGCAGAGATTCACGAACCGTGAATCAGACCACCAGTCGTGGTACCCGAAATCAGACCGAGGGCCAACATTTTTCCTGATAACCACAGGAGGTTTTCATGGGCCATGGACCGCGCCCATGAAAATCAAACCTGCAGCATGTCATATTGCCTAGGAATCACGGCCGTGGTTCTTGCCCATGAAAGCCTGGTTGAAATTTTCAGCAGTTTTTCAGACTCATTTTTCAAAGGTGTTTATAATTTTTCACTCCTTTAACTCCTATGTTAAGTCATTTTAGGCCAAATGAAGGGGTTTTACTCCCACTTAGTCAAGTTCTCTTTCATTCTCTCAATCAAAATTCAGAAGAAGAAAAGAAAATCAATTATCTCAAGCTCCAAGACCTAGGATTTGTTCTCCAGACCTCCTTCCTCAGGTTCTAAGTTAAGAAAGCTTCAAGTTCAGGTATGTGGGTATTCAATAAGGATTCTCTTCCATTCTTATTCCCAAAACCTCAAGTTTACTTTGATTTTACAAAATTATGAAACTAGGGTTCTTACCCAATTATGAGACTTCTTGTAAATTCAATTTACTTACATTGCTTTATGATTTCTAATCCTAATTACATAATTTTGCATGAGTTTTTACAAGTATTTCTTAAACCCATGATTTGAAATATAAACCTAGCCTAATTTTTCATGTATGATAATTGGCATCTTTAGATAACATGATTTCAAGTATTCAAGAAATTTACATACCTAGTTCCTCAATTTATGAATTTTAACAAGATTATGTATTTGATGAAGATTCTTGGAAGAGGAACCCTAACATAGTGTTTCTTGAGGATTTTTTAGTGGTGAAGTTAGGGGGGAGAATGAGAGGAGTTTTAATCGTGAAAACTGATTATTTAACCCTTCTAAGATGTTTTAAAGTCGTTTAGATAGCTCCCTAAGGATTTAGGACAAAAATACCCTCATTTAAGATGAAATTGGAAAAAATTTACGTCGTATGATTAACATGACGAACCGTGGTTCAAATGACGGATCGTGGGTCAAACCGTCTAATTCTAGGCAAATTTCTAGCTCACTGAACAATTTTGCTGACTTCAAGGGATTGATGGACCGTCGTTCAAATGATGGATCGTCATTATGTTTGTCGTTTTTTGGCGGACTAGAGTGTGATCTGGTAAAACAGTCATAACTTTTTTCTCCGGACTCGGATAAATGAATGATCGGTGGACTTGAAAAGAAGACTTGAAGACCATTAATTTAGCGAGTTATGAGTCACGTAACTCTTTATATTCTAAAAGGAGTGATCATTTGAAGTTGAACCTAGTAAGAACTTATACGAAAACTCAATCAGTAAAGAAGCTTTTAACTCAACATTGTGCTTGGGGTTTCTTGTGACCATACTTCATATCCAAAGCACTTACCACACTAGAGAATTAATATTAACACATGTGTATGTACAATTAAAACCATCTGGTTCGGACCTATACGCGTACGAAGAACGGTTCACATCTTAGCTTAAATAGTGACTCTTTGTGTGAAGTCAAGCAGTTTCCAGTACACTTGTCTTGTTATCCTCTTTGCATGCACCACAGTTTGAGGCATTTGTGATAAAATTTGCCTAGCTTCTAAAATCTTCTTGAGCATCCAGCTAGCTTGAGGAGGAATACTCATATATTGGTTATTTTCATATACTAAATAGTCAATGTATTGCAAAATATAACCATCTCCTAATGTTTTACAATTTACTAATGTTGTAGCCGTTACGAAGAAAAAAATGTGCAATATTTAACGTTGGAATTAAGTTTCAAATACAGCGTTTTCAAACTTAATATATATTAAA
This sequence comes from Jaltomata sinuosa, assembly GCA_003996215.1. Taxonomy (NCBI): domain Eukaryota; kingdom Viridiplantae; phylum Streptophyta; class Magnoliopsida; order Solanales; family Solanaceae; genus Jaltomata; species Jaltomata sinuosa. The sequence goes on along the minus strand of QJPP01000946.1, from coordinate 105,890 downwards.
AATAGTGTATAAGAGATGTGCACTTAATTATGTGTACAGATTACCACTTCAATATAGATATTACCTGTCCTTCAACTTATTAACATTAAACAACATCTAAGAAAATCCTCTCGAGTATCTAACTTCGTCAATTAAACCCTAGCTAACCAATGAATTTATTTACTTAAATCGTGTCAACGCTTTGTTATCTCTAACCTCCACGTTTAAATCTCGGTCCATTAATCTCTTAATGCTTTGAAATGACTTTGCTCAATTAAAACCAAATCTCACAGTCTCTCACGAGAACAATAAGATATAACAGCACCGTTAATTAAAATCATTGCATAGTTGAACAAATAGAGATAAAGAGAACTACGAGTACTAAATTATAGAAACGTAACAAGAATTCATCTTACAAAAAGTTTCATCAAAATCCTAGATAGAACACAATACTAAAATTCATAACCTTCAATAAGAAATAGGAAGAAGAAAGGAAAAAATCGTTGCCGAATCTTTCGCATTGCATTTGCTCCACGACGGCTCCTCACTCTCTTTAGGTGAAACCCCCTCAAAAGTCGTGTTTGTAAACAATTTATGGATATAGGAAAAGTCCCAAATAAAATAATTGAGTTAAAAGAATTTTAAAAAAAAAAATCAAAATTTGAAATTGGCCTGGCACGACATGGGCCTCATAGCGTGGTCGCACGGCCAAATTTCCTGCGAACGAATTCTACTTGCTGCTTTCTCTGGGACAACAACACAAATGCCCCTTAAATGGAGTGGTTTTGCATTTTTGCCCTCCATAAGAAAGGTCTTACAAAAATAATCTTCCTTCTTTTTATGTATAGAACAACTACCTTTTTGTCTCTCTATACCTCAAATATTTTTGAACAACTCTCCATGCTTATTTGTCTCTCAACTTCTATATTTAATTTTTTTTCTCTTTTTTTTTTTTGATTTTTATTTTTTCTTTTTTCTTTCTCAACCCTTTATTTTTGTTTTATTTTTTCTTCTACAATTTTGGTTCTCAATTTTATTTTTTTCCTTTTCTCCTCTTAATTCTATTTTTTCTCCTTTTTATTTTTATTTTTTTTTTTTTTTTCTCAACCTTTATTTTTTTCATTTATTTTTTGTTTTGTCTTTTTTTCATTTTTCATTTTTTTCTCAATCTTTATTTTTTTTTCTCCTCTCAACTTCTATTTTTTTATTTTTCTCTTTTTTTAAAAAAAAAACTTTTCTCTTTTTTTTAATCATTTTTCTCAACCTTTATTTTTTTAATTTTTTTTATGAGATGTTCTATAACTCTTGTTTTAAGAGGCAAGACTTAGCCCAAGGACTTCCAAATAACAAATTACCCCCCATGAGCAAGAATTAACACTAGCACATTGTGTCTTGATTTATGAGATGTTTTATAACACTTGTCTTAGAGGAAAGACTTAGCCCAATGACCTCTCAAAAAATATAAGTTACGCCCCCATGGGTAAGAGTTCACACTACTTCATTGTGTCTTAATTTATGAGATACTCTATACTCTTGTCTTAGAGGCAAAACTTAGCTCAAGGATTTTTAAACAACAAGTTATGCCCCACGAGCAAGACTTGACACTACCTCATTGTGTCTTAACTTATGAGATATTCTATAACTCTTGCCTTAGAGACAAGACTTAGCCCAAGGACTCTCAAACAACAAGTTAAGCCTCATGGGCAAGAGTTGACACTCACATTGTGGTTGATTTATGAGATTCTCTATACTGCTTGCCTGAGAGGCAAGACTTAGCCCAAGGACTTCCAAATAACAAGTTACGCCCCATAGGGAAGAGTTGACACTACCACATTGTGTATTGATTTATGAGATGTTCTCTAACTCTTGCCTTAGAGGCAAGACTTAGATCAAGGACTTTCAAACAACAAGTTACGCCTCATGGGCAAGAGTTGACACTAGCACAAAGTGTCTTGATCTATGAGATGCTCTATAACATTTTTCTTAGAGGCAAGACTTAGCCCAAGGGCCTCCCAAAAAATAAGTTACGCCTCATGGGCAAGAGTTAACACTACTTCATTGTGTCTTAATTTATTAGATACTCTATAACTCTTGTCTTAGAGGTAAGACTTAGCTCAAGAATTTTCAAACAACAAGTTATGTCCCACAAGCAAGACTTGACACTACCTCATTGTGTCTTGATTTATGAGATGTTCTATAACTTTTACCTTAGAGACAAGACTTGTTCCAAAGGACTTCCAAACAATAAAGCATGCTCTTAAGTTTACTTCGATGTCAAAGAAAGAAGATTCTCTTTGCCGATTATCCAATTTTCTGTTCATTAGCAAAAAATAATAGAGGTTAAGAAAAAAAGAGAAAAGGAAAAAATAAAGATTAAAAGAAAAAAGAAAAAAAGAGAGAGAAAAAAAAATAAAGGTTGTGAAAAAAAAGAACAAAAAAATAAAG
>QJPP01000946.1:0-103220 GCA_003996215.1 Jaltomata sinuosa | reverse complement strand
AAAAGATAAAAAAAAAAAGTACAAAAAAAAATAAAAGTTGAGAAAAAAGAAAATGAGAATAAAAAAAATTGAGAAAAAAGAAAAAAGAGATAAAAGAAAAAGGAAAAATGAAAATTAAAGGTTGAGAGAGAAATTGTCACGACCCAACCTGTCGTGAGTGGCACCCACCCAACCCCCGAATGAGCGAACCAATAGAGTTCAACCCTTGCCTAGACTAACAGCCTAAAACCAGCAAGCGAAAAGTAAACAAAAAATCAAACAATTCAATAACTAAACATAATTATCATCCTGCGGAAAATCCCTCCCAGGAACTGAAAGTCATTGTACCAAACATCAATACCAAATATCTAGAATACGGGGGATGCAACCCCAAAAGACAAAATGAAATAATTTTAAGTCCGAAACAAATGGACTGAAACTCTAAGATAACCCAAGGTAGCTCGAAACAAGCAGCTCACCCATGAAAGTCATAAATCGTCGGTGCTAGATGCGAGGTCGCGTCTCAGTCGCTGGTAGATTTCCTGCACTCACCAAAAGAAAGACAAGTGCAGTATCAGTACACCACCACTGTGTACTGGTAGGATCATCAGTCAGTTTCCAAGTAAACAGTATATATAACAGTACAACATATACAAGTAAATATATGGAAAATATGCAACAAGTATACAGGCCCTAGACTACAGTCTCCACCTACCTTGTTCCCGCATGAAGTCCATCTCTTACCGTTCTATACCACAAAAATGTATCAATAACTATACCTTTCCGTATAGCTCGGACCCACCCTGGAATCCCCTCTAGACAATTACCAAAAGTAATGATTCGACCCGGCCTAAACCAAGACCAACACAGCAGTTAAACAAGTTCCCGGCCCCTCAAGGACCACCAACAATAGCACCTTTAACTAGACAACCCGGTCCACTCACGGAACCAATTCCAAGTATCACATTCACTAAAATAACCCGGTCCACTCACGGAACAAATATCAACCAATGCAATACAATAGTCAATGAAACAATGCAAGATGCAATAAAGTAAACCCGTACCAGGAGTGGTACCCGTGCCAATCGAATGTTATACCCATACCAGGCGTGGTACCCGTGCCAACCATGTGTTATACCCGTACCAAGCGTGGTAACCAAGCCAATCGAATGTCAACAAACCACAGTCAATAAATGAACACACACAACTTGTAAAACCAACAAGTAAACACCATTCAATCACATACTGTAAACAGGAACCTAGACATTCCACACAACTTCCCTAAGCAATGTAATGCATACAATCACTTAGACATGAGTACATGAATATACACATTCACAGAAAATCATAAGCCATCACCTACCTCGAAATGTTCCAAGCTCTATTCGACCCGAGCTTTCCCATGTTCCAGATTCCTCTCTCGTTCTTGGTCTAAAAATAACACACAGTACATATAATTAACACACAAGGCCTGTACATTACCCGGATTATACTAAATCCCCAAACCCCAGGATACCCATGATCATCCCACCCTTTTTCCGAGATTTTCCACAGTTAATTCTCCTAGTTCTATCATTTTTTACGGATAAAACAGGGAATTAAACAACCTATGATCATAATAATGTACTTTAATCCATACCCAAGAACTCACATGCTTGGAATCCCCTTCCTTCCCGAATTCCACCATCCCTAGGTTATTCTAACCTTCCCCAAATTCCCTCCTAACAATTCTACCACATAGGAAACGTAATACAAAGGTTGGGGAACGAAAACCTTACCTTAGGGAAGAATTTTTACGAAGAAAGGAAGAAAAACACCTGGAATCGCCTAGCCCTTTTCCCAAAAGGATCTTGAGAAAAATTGAATGTTTTGGGAGCTATTTTCTGCATTAAAACCCGTCGGCCTTCTATAGCGATCCTTGCTCCGCTATAGCGGTCACGGTATAGCGGTAGCCCGCTGCTATAGCGGTCTTAAGTAGGTTGACCGCCCTTTGACCGCTGCTATAGCGGTAATTTCTACCGCTATAGCGGTGGCCGCTATCGCGCGTGACCGCGCTCATTACGGATAGAAAGTCCAGAAATCTGCCAATTTTGGCTATTTCGCAACACACCTGTTTCCCCCGATGTCCTGAAATAACCTCTTCACGTCAAACGCGATTCTGGGAGTTCTACTTGCCCAAATGCGATTCCGAAAAGTCCCTCGGACTCCTTTATGTCTTGGCTACGTGGAAAACTAGCTTAAGTCAAGACACCCTAACCCATATTTACCTGGATTTCCCTAGACTCTACCTCGCTCCAAAACTGACTAAGGCTAGCCTAGCCCAGAATTTCAAACTCCCAAACCCGGAGTTTTTTAACTCTAAAACTTGGCATGATTGGACTACCCGTAACGATGGACCCGGTCATTACAACAAATACCAATTTACTCATCGTTCACCCCGAACGATCAAACCACAAATTACGGAAATAAAAGGAAGTATAGTACCTGAATCCTCAAACAATAGAGGGTACTTGCCCCGCATGTCCTTCTTGGTTTCCCAAGTGGCTTCCTCAACTGGACGATGATTCCACTGAACTTTCATCATATCAATCACCTTTGTCCTCAACCTCCGGATATCCCGAGCAAGAATCAAAATTGGTTCCTCCTCATAACGAAGGTCCTTATCATAAAGTACTTCATTCCACTTGATGATGTAGTCCCCATCCCCATGGTATAGCTTGAGCAAGGATACATGGAATACCGGATGGACGTCTGACAAACTAGGCGGCAGTGCTAACTTGTAAGCCACTGGCCCCATAATTTCAAGCACTTCAAATGGACCGATGAACCGAGGGCTAAGCTTGCCCTTCTTACCAAACCGCATAACCCCTTTCATTGGCAATACCTTTAGCAATACTTGTTCACCAACCTGAAAGTCCATGTCTCAGACCTTGCGATCTGCATACTCCTTCTGCCTGCTTTGAGCAGCCAGCAACTTGGTTTGTATGCCCCTTACCTTTTCCTGCGCTTCCTTCACTAAATCTACGCCCAGAGGCTTTACATCACCTTTCTCAAACCACCCAACTGGTGATCTGCAGTTTCTCCCATACAGGGCCTCGAACGGTGCCATATCTATACTGGAGTGGTAGCTATTATTGTACGAGAATTCGCACAATGGTAGAAAATGGTCCCAATGACCACCGAAGTCCATTACACATGCTCTCAGCATGTCCTCCAGTACCTGAATCGTCCTCTCTGACTGACCATCAGTCTGAGGATGGAAGGTTGTGCTAAAAGTGAGTTGTGTACCCAACTCTTCATGTAACTTTCCCCAGAACTTAGAAGTAAACTGTGTACCCCTGTCTGAAATGATAGACAGTGGTACCCCATGCAGTCTCACAATCTCCTTCACGTAGATCTTAGCCAATTGCTGTGAATTGTAATCTACCCTGACCGGAATGAAATTAGTGGACTTGGTCAGCCTGTCAACAATGACCCAAATTGAGTCATACTTCCCCAATGTCTTTGGAAGACCCACCACAAAATCCATGGCTATCCTTTCCCACTTCCACTCTGGAATTGGCATTCTCTGAAGTAATCTTGCAAGTCTCTAATGCTCATACTTTACCTGCTGGCAGTTCTGACATTTGGACACAAAATCTACTATGTCCCTTTTCATCATGGGCCACCAGTAACGCTGCCTCAAGTTCCTGTACATTTTGGTCACACCCGGATGAATTGAGTATCGCAAACCATGAGCTTCTGTCAAGATTTTCTGAATTATATCGTCAACCCGAGGAACACAAATCCTCTCCCTGAAATGCAACACTCCACCATAGTCTAACATAACATCTCTGGACTCCCCGAATATTACCTTGCCTCACAACTTAACCAGTTTCGGATCCTGAAACTATTTTTCCTTTATTTCCACTATGAAGGTGGCCTTGACCTCACTGCTGGCCAGCAACCCACCTTGATCTGAAACACCCAAGTGCATGAACTTGGCCTCCAAAGCCCGAATCTCCTTAGCCAATGATCGTTTGGACGCCCCCAAACAAGCCAAGCTACCCATGCTAACAGTTTTCCAGCTTAATGTGTTTGCCACCACATTAGCCTTACATGGATGGTACTGAATTGTCATATCATAATCCTTCAATAACTCCATCCATCTCCTCTGCCTCAGATTCAAATCCTTCTGAGTGAAAATGTGCTGCAGACTGCGATGATCTGTGAATACCTCACACTTGACACCATAAAGATAGTGTCTCCGGATTTTCAATGCAAAAACCACCGCTACTAACTCTAAATCGTGAGTCGGGTAATTCCTCTCATGCACCTTTAACTGCCTGGATGCATAGGCTATCATATTCCTATTCTGCATCAACACAGCACCCAAATCAAAATGTGAAGCATCACAATAAACAACAAAGTCTTTACCTTTAACCGGCAAGGACAAAATAGGGGCTGTGGTCAAAAGTGTCTTGAGCTTTTGGAAGCTCTCCTCGCACTTGTTGGACCACACGAACGGTACCTCCTTCGGTGTCAGCCTAGTCAGGTGAGTGGCAATAAAAGAAAAATTCTTAACAAACCTCCGGTAGTACCCCGCGAGCCCAACAAAACTCCTCACCTCGATCACAGAGCTAGGCCGACCCCAACTCTTGACTGCCTCAATTTTTTGGGTATCCACCATCACCCCTTTTTCTGACACTACATGCCCCAAGAATGCCACAGAAGTCAACCAAAACTTGCACTTAGTGAATTTTGCATAAATCTTTTGGTGCCTCAAGATATCCAGCACAATACGAAGATGATTAGCATGCTCATCCCTACTCTTAGAGTAGAACAAAATATCATCGATGAACACGTTAACGAAAGAATCCAAGTAGGACTTAAACACCCCATTCATCAAACTCATAAATGCTGCCGGCATATTGGTCAAACCAAATGACATTAGTAGAAACTCATAATGCCCATACCGGATCCAAAAAGCAGTTTTCGAAATGTCCTCAGGTCTAATATTTAGCTGATGGTACCCCGACCTCAAGTTGATTTTTGAGAACACTGATGCACCATGAAGCTGGTCAAACAAATCATCTATACGGGGTAGAGGGTACTTATTCCGGATGGTCACCTTGTTTAACTACCTATAATCTATGCACATCCACATACTACCATCCTTCTTCTTTACAAACAAGACCGGAGCACCCCAAGGTGAAGCACTGTGACGTATAAATCCCTTATCCAGGAGTTCCTGCAACTGAGTCTTAAGTTCCCTTAACTCTGCCGGAGACATACGATATGGAGGAATTGGAATGGGACGAGTGTCTGGCTCCAAATCAATACAAAAATCTATGTCTCTGTCTGGAGGCATGCCAGGCAAGTCCGCTGGAAACACCTTTACAAATTCGAAAACCACTAGAACTGACTCAATAGGAGGAGACTCCACACTATCATCTCGGAGATGAGCCAAGAAGGCTAGACACCCCCTCCACATTAGCTTTCTAGCCCGAACAAACGATATTATCTTAACTGGCTTAGGCCTGTACACACCTTCCCACTCTAGCCTATCCTTGCCCGGAATTTCTAGAGCCACAGTCTTGGTGTTATAGTTCAACACAGCATGATAAGGAGATAGCCAGGTCATACCCAAGATAATATCAAAATCAGTCATATCTAGAATTACCAAGTCTACCCAAGTATGTAACCCCACAAAAATAACAGAACAGTCATGATATACATGAGTCACAACCACCGACTCTCCCACTAGGGTAGAAACATAAATAGGGGAATCAAGGATATCACAGGTCAAACCCAACCCTAAAGCAAAACTCACAAACACATAAGAATATGTATAACCTGGGTCAAATAATACCGACGCCATTTTATCACAGACAAGAATAGTACCTGTGATCACCGCATCTGAGGCTTCTGCCTCAATCCTTCCTGGAAAAGCATAGCAATGTGCCCAATCGTCAATCCGAGCAACGTCCCCTGCCGGCTGCACCGCACCCCTGCCTGCGCTTTTTTTCCCTCTGTCTCCCCGGCCTCCCTGAAAATTACCTCGCCCACCCTGTGGGCGACCCCTAGCATTACCGCCTCTGCCTTCCGGAACCACTGCTCTAGTCTGCTGCTGACTCTAATTAGTTGTCTATCTATGTGGACACTCCCTCTTAAAGTGGCCCAACTCACCACAATGGAAGCAACCACGGTCAAGAGTAGGTCTGCTAGCTGATGTATAGGATGCTCCCTGTCCTCTAGGAGCTGAAGACTGAGCTCCCTGACAACCACCTGTTGTAGCTAGCTCCCTGACAACCACCTGTTGTAGCTGGCAGAGCTGACTGAGTAGGACGGGCCAGATAAGCCTGCTGATGCTGGCCCCAGGAGTATGAATCACTATAGTTTTCCTCATTTTGGGGATTCTTAACTAAAGCCTTAGTCTGCCCCGATTGCCTAACTCCCTCAATCTTCTTTACAAAATCCACCACATCATTAAAACACTTTCCTGAAGAACTCATATGCACTGACAGTACCTGCATATCACTATTTAGACCCTTGACAAACAATCGGACTCGTTCCTCCTCGGAACCCAACATCTGTGTAGCAAAATGAGATAACGCATGGAACTTAGCCTCATAAGCTGATACTGACATACTACCCTGCTCCAAGTTCAGAAACTCATCCTTCTTCTGGTCCCTCAAAGTATGGGGAACGTACTTCTCTAGAAATAACGCATGGAACTGCTCCCAAGTCAGTGAAGGTAGGATAGAAGACCAACACTAAACATGAGACCTCCACCATTGCTTGGCATCACCCTGCAGCTGAAAAGTGACAAACTCCACCCCATGCTGACGTACAATACCTAACTTATGTAACCTCTCATGGCAATCCAGGATGAACTCATAGGCATCCTCCTTGTATGTACCCTGAAACATCGGAGGTTTCAGCTTAAGGAACTTAGTCAGTATCTCATGCTCAATACCCGTCATCAGTGGGCCTAACATTGGCCTGAGGAGATCATTTATGCCTGAAGCTGCATCCATCCTTGGTGTAGTAGTGACCGCTGGCTGAGTATCCAAGGCCTAATTTGCATAAGCTGCGGGTATGGCTCCAGCACTAACCAACCCACTCAGAATATTCCACGCCTGCCTAAAAGCTTTCGGTGTCATAGTACGAAGGCATGCACCCCCAATCGGTGTCGCCTCCTCCTGAGCCCCTCCATCCTCTACAACCACTTCTTCTACATCCTCAGCCACATGATCCTGAGGTGGGGGAGGTGTTACCTCACGTGCAGCAGTAGCAGCTCGAGCTCCACCTCTGGCGGGTGCGGCTCCAGCTCATCCCCTGCCTCTTCCCCTACCTCTGCCTCAAACTGTCGGCCCCACTGCTGGGACCGCTGGCCTTGCTTCGTTCTTGTAGTGACCATCGGCGGACAGAAGAGTGAACGAGGTTAGATACCAATTTGTATCACCAGATACCAATTGAAATTGAGTTATAGCACGAAGGAAGGAAGGAAGAGATAGTTTTTTTCCTAAAGCCCCATAGCCTCTCGAAGAAAAGTACGGACATCTCTGCACCATCCCGCAAGACTCTACTAGACCTGTTTGGTACAACGAGATCAACGAACCTAGGCTCTGATACCATCTTTGTCATGACCCAACCCATCGTGAGTGGCACCCACCTAACCCCCGGATGAGCGAACCAATAGAGTTCAACCCTTGCCTAGACTAACAGCCTAAAATTAGCAAGCAAAAAATAAACTAACAATCAAACAATTCAATAACTAAACATAATTATCATCCTGCGGAAAATCCCTCCTAGGAACTGAAAGTCATTGTACCAAACATCAATACCAAATATCTAGAATACGGGGAGGCAACCCCAAAAGACAAAATGAAATAGTTTTAAGTCCGAAACAAATGGACTGAAACTCTAAGATAACCCAAGGTAGCTCGAAACAAGCAGCTCACCCTTGAAAGTCAGAAATTGCTGGTGCTAGATGCGAGGTCGCGTCTCAGTCGCTGATAGATTTCCTGTACTTACCAAAAGAAAGACAAGTGCAGTATCAGTACACCACCATTGTGTACTGGTAGGATCATCAACCAGTTTCCAAGTAAACAGTATATATAACAGTACAACATATACAAGTAAATATATGGAAAATATGCAACAAGTATACAGGCCCTAAACTACAGTCTCCACCTACCTTGTTCCCGCATGAAGTCCATCTCTTACCGTTCTATACCACAAATATGTAACAATAACCATACCTTTTTGTCTAACCAAGACCCACCCTAGAATCCCCTCTAGACAATTACCAAAAGTAATGATTCGACCCGGCCTAAACCAAGACCAACACAGCAGTTAAACAAGTTCCCGGCCCCTCAAGGACCACCAACAATAGCACCTTTAACTAGACAACCCGGTCCACTCACGAAACCAATTTCAAGTATCAAATTAAGTAAAACAACCCGGTCCACTCACGGAACCAATATCAAATATCACATTCAGTAAAACAACCCGGTCCACTCACGGAACCAATATCAACTAATGCAATACAATAGTCAATGAAACAATGCAAAATGCAATAAAGTAAACCCGTACCAGGCGTGGTACCCGTGCCAACCGAATGTTATACCCGTACCAGATGTGGTACCCGTGCCAACCATGTATTATACCCATACCAGGCGTGGTACCCGATCCAACCGAATGTCATTAAACCACAGTCAATATATGAACACACATAACTTGTAAAACCAACAAGTAAACACCGTTCAATCACATACTGTAAACAGGAACCTAGACATTCCACACAACTTCCCTAAGAAATGTAATGCATACAATCACTTAGACATGAGTACATGAATATACACATTCACAGAAAATCATAAGCCATCACCTACCTCGAAATGTTCCAAGCTCTATTCCACACAGTACATATAATTAACACACAAGGCCTGTACATTACCCGGATTATACTAAATCCCCAAACCCCAGGCCACCCATGATTATCCCACCCTTTTCCCGGGGTTTTCCACCATTAATTCTCCTAGTTCTATCATTTTTTACGGATAAAATAGGGAATTAAACAACCTATAATCATAATAATGTACTTTAATCCATACCCAAGAACTCACATGCTTGGAATCCCCTTCCTTTCTGAATTCCACCATACCTAGGTTATTCTAACCTTCCCCAAATTCCCTCCTAGCTATTCTACCGCATAGGAAACGTAATACAAAGGTTGGGGAACGAAAACCTTACCTTAGGGAAGAATTTTGACGGAGAAAGGAAGAAAAATGCCTAGAATCGCCTAGTCCTTCTCCCAAAATGTACTTGAGAAAAACTGAATGTTTTGGGAGCTGTTTTATGCATTAAAACCCATCGGCCCGCTATAGCAGTCCCCGCTCTGCTATAGCAGTATCCCGCCGCTATAGCGGTCTTAAGTAGGTTGACCGCCCTTTGACCGCCGCTATAGCGGTAATTTCTACCGCTATAGTGGTGGGCACTATCGCGCGTGACCGTGCTCGTCACAGACAGAAAGTCCGGAAATCTTCCAGTTTTGGCCATTTCGCAACACATCTATTTCCCCCGACGTCCTGAAACAACCCCTTCACGTCAAACGCGATTCCGGGAGTTCTACTTACCCAAATATGATTCTGAAAAGTCCCCCGGACTCCTTTATGTCTTGGCTACGTGGAAACTAGATCAACCCAAGACACCCTAACCCATATTTACCCGGATTTCCCTAGACTCTACCTCTCTCCAAAACTGGTCGAGGCTAGCCTAGCCCAGAATTTCAAACTCCCAAGCCCGGAGTTTTCTAACTCCAAAACATGGCATGATTGGACTATCCGTAATGACGGACCCGGTCGTTACAGAAATGAACATGGAGAGTTATGGTAGAGAAGGGCAAAAATATATTTGTTCTATACATAAAAAGTAAGGAAGGGTATTCTTTAAATACTTTTCTTATGAGAAGCAAAAATTGAAGACCACTCACTTTGGAGGACATCCCATGTAATTTTCTGGCTTTCTCCTCCTCCTTGGTATTCACATTTGTTTCCCCTCTCAAACTTTCTTTTATATTTTTTCAATTCTTTTGCTTTAATTCGTTTTTGCTTCAAAAAATTTCATTTTTACATCGCTTATTCCTACTCAATGAAAATATAATATTAAACATAAAACAATGTAATCAATAATTCAAAAATAATAGTAAGTATTAAAATGTGAGGTAAATAATGATTAAATAGATGCATTTTTTTAATCAAATATCAACGACCATGCGGGTTGTTACATCTCTCTATTCAATTTTATGTGAAGTATACTGATTTTGAGTGTCAAGCAAATTATTCCTTGACTGTAATTTTGTCATATGTCTTTTAAATATTTTAAGCCATTAATTATTGTAACTTATAATACTTTTTGCATATTTTGTAAATATATAAATTTTATTTCTAAAAATTAAAAACTCTCATTTACAAAATACACAAGAAATTTGAATTTTGTAACAGAAAAAGTATCACATAAATTGGAACAACAAAACTATCAAGTTTGACTATAAATCTATTTTTGGGTCTCGTCTTTGTTTCTAGTGTATGTTTAGCTAGCCTTTTAGCTTTTAAAACTAAATTTAATATCTTGTTGAAAGGAGTTGTAACTAAGCCATACAACCATTGCTAATTTTGTTTTTTAAAAGTGTGTACTATTGCTGAGCTATCAACAAATATTTTTCATATTAATGAAATTTCATTAATGTATTTTCTGAAACATTTGCGTGAAAAGGGACCAAATTCATGAATTTTGTGGCCTTTAAGTTACATGCGTTACATTTCTAAGTTTTATTTATTGCTCTAACCTATTTATAACCTTTAACCTTGACTTTTGAGTAAAGGGTCAGTTTAAATCAAACACTATTCTACTATCAGAAACAAAAGGGTAAGCACAAATATTTTTATTCTCCTTTTATCTTTTATTTAGTATTTTCTTGAGATTGTTTGTTTTTTTGTTATTGTGTGCCACTCTACTTCTTAATATATTTCCTTCAACATTTACGAAATTTTCATTCTTTATACTCTAAATTGGTAATGGAAGCACTTATTACTAGATGCAATAAAGAAATTGTTATGTTAATTATTCTAAATTTTTATTTAAAATTAGGAAAGGAAACATAATTGAAAAAGCGAAGACGAAGATACATATACATTTGGGAGCAGGTAAAACAAATTGAAATGCTACTCTAGCACCAAAATTGAAAAAAAAAATATTTTGAGTAAAAATGACCTTCAATGCAATTATAAACTTTTTAATGTCTTCATAAGTTAGATGCGTAATATTATCTATCAATATCGTTCACTTAATTAATCAATTGAAGTGGTAATTTATACATATGAGTTCACTTTCTGTTGATATTATAAATATATGATTTCTTAAAGGTGTATTTTTGAAACTTCTTAAACGTTATTGGTTTTATTCACAAGAAAAATAAATACAATAATGGCTTGTAATCAGATAATGACATTGGAGCAAATTTGTATGTTTTTGTTTATATTATCTATGACATTTGTAAATGGTAGAACATACCCTTCATCAGTAGAAGATCAGTGTATTTGGCAGTGTGTTGATTATTTAATGGAAGCAGAAAGCCAATACGATGTTTCTAGAGATGTTTTAGAGAGCAGATGTAGAGATGGAGCAACAACATTTAAATGTGACGCCAAGATATCTTATGATGAGGATCATCCCGAGATTTCTAATTCCAAACCCTTAGATAATGTATCGTGTGCTCCCCCATAGTAAGATTACTTTGCATATATATTTGTTACTTTGAGAATAACTTTGTAATCTCATTTCAATAATAGCACTATTACTTATAGATAAGAATAAATGCAACGCATATAAAAAACTTAATATATTTAACATTATGATTCTCTTATTTTATAGCTCATGATCAATTATTAGTGGAACAATTTGTAATGTTCCAGAAAATTTGTCACGATGTTTTATTTTATATGTTAACTTTTGTTATGAACAAACAACTGACACAATTTTATTTTATTTTTATATTCATATTTTAAATAGACCTTGTTCAAGCATATGACATGAAAATTATTATATACGCTTAAAAATAAATGGAGTTAATATAAATTATTGACATTCTACAAGTCCAAATTCATATAATAATTGTATGTATAGTTACATTTAAGATATTGGGAACACCAACAAAGAAGTTGTAACATTCTGAAAATTCTAAGCTAACTTTTCTAATCAAAAGATAGGAGAGCACCCCTTCTCCCAAAGTTACGGAGTCATTTTGCCGAGTTCCTTTGACATGGTTCTCTCAAGCGCCCTAGTATACTTTACTTGTTCACCTGTATCGATTTGCGGTACAGATCAGATGAGAAAGTATATTGCCTCTTCGTAGTGGATCATCTTGGACTATTTATGACCAGTCAGTCTTCTAAGGAGGTTCGAGCGTAGATCGCTTGAGACCAGAAAATTTTAAGTGTTAAGCAGCTATCAAGTAATAGACAGGAATCATGTAACGTCCCAAAAATTTCAACGTTCCTAATCGTGCTTGTAAAACTTGGAAAAAATGGATTTATTGGAGTCTAAAACATTGGGGATGTTGTTAGAGCGATCCGGGGAACTTTTAGGAACAAAAAATGCGAAAAATATATATATTTCGGAGTCCAAAAATAGTGTAATACCGCGTTGGCCCCGTGCCATAGAGCACGAGGCCACAAAAACTCGACTTGAAGCCCCGAACCAGTGAAGGTCTGCGATAGGGCCATGTCACAGAGGCTGATCTCCACGGCAAGCTCCGTGACACAGAGGCTGCCCCTGCGGCCTTCGTTTTGACTTGTTTCACGCGTTTTAAAGGGGATTTTTGGTCCTTTCCTTACCCAAACCCATTCCCACTTATTCTAAACGTTCTCAACCCTCCTAAGGCACGACAAAACACAAAAGAAAAGAGTGTTACTTCTGCTCTCTAAGTTCTTGAAGCAAAGGTGCCTAGGGTTCAAAGTTCTTAAGCAAACTCAAGTGTTTCGTAAGCGTTTTTCATCTAAAGGTATGTTGAACGATACCCTATCAACTATACTCGTAAGGATTGTATTTACTTCTTCTTACTACGAAGTCTATGTTAGTATTATGTATGATTAGTTGAAGGGTTTTTCAAAGAACGAGATTTGCTTGAACTTTTAAACGTTTATCTATGAAATCATTTGTATTCAATTTTTGTTTTAAAGTTGTATGGATTGAAGCGTGACTTTAATTACGGATTTGTGAGATTTGGGCAAATTTGAAGCCTAAAGAAACGTTTGATACGGAAATTGTTTACTTCCTAAGTAATCGAGTTCTAACGGGAATAGGAGGATCTTCATAACCCCCCTTGGTTTGGAAATGATTGTTTTATAATGAATAGAATCATAACCTTTAGGGAGTTGGTTGCGAAATGAGTTAAAAGATCCTTAAATACGGCACTACTGATGTGTAAATGAGGAAGGCATAATATTAAGAATGCGACTTGTAAGTCTTGGTATAATAGTACCAATCCGTATATGCCTTAATAATGTAAAGGGTCCCGAAATGAATGATTTGTTAAATATTTGAAAGTGTTAAAACATAGGCTTAAGAGGATTACATGGTTAACCGAGAAGGTATGAGTCGAACGAGACTCCACACCTGAAATCGTGTTATGCCGACACGGGTATGAGTCGAACGGGGCCCTTCCCTCTGAGTCGAATGGGTCTCTTTACTGTACACTTGATTTATTCATTTGTATGCAGTTACGAGGTAATTATGATATGATGCTTTTATCCTTGCGGCAACTTGGATTGGAGGCTCATCCGATCGAGTCGTGGTCGGACCCACATAGCCCGTGGTGAAATAATTGTCGGTGATACCATCTAGTCCTGAAGTAGTATATTTATGAAATTGTTCTATTTATCAATTTGGAAATTTCCTCATCTTCTATGATTATGATCTATGATTATGCTTTATGACTTGATTTATAAATTATGATATCCCTTCCCCTGGGTTGCATCCCAGTAATCTCCGTACTGACCGTCTTCGAATGTTGCATCATTTCATGATGCAGGTTCAGAGACCTTTTCTCGTGGTTCCTTGCAGCACTAGGATCTTCGGGATCTTGATAAGCAAGTAGTGAGCCCTCCACACTTTCGAAAGGCCTATGTTTCTCTTTGATTAGTTGTTTTGAGAACTCTATTTTGTTTTATGTTATCGTCGGGGCCATGTCTCAACCTAGGAGTTTACTCTTGGTATTAGAGGCTTTGTAGACTGGTGTTAGTAGGACGATTTTTGGTCATTTTATACAGTTGGATTTCTTTCATAATGGGCATGTTTCCGATAATCTTTATATTTGTGCGTATGATGAATGCTAAAGGGTTTACTCATGCCTCCTTGGCCTGGGTTACTCGTTACATCTGGGGATTAGTTTCGATTTGTGACAAACTTGGTATTAGAGTATGATTCATGGTCCTAGGGTGTCTATAAAGCCGTGTCAAGTAGAGTCCATTTTATGGGTGTGAAGCGCGCCACACTTATAATTCGAAGGCTACAAGGCATTTAAGAATGTTTCCCTTTCTTCATATTCTTTTTCATACTATATGAGCCTAGATCTAGAAAGATCCTGCTAACTCTTAAATTTCCTGCATTTTAGATCATGCCTCCAAGAAGGACTACCGGAGAAGGAGCTACGGCCGGAACCTCCATCCCTACTGGGACAGCTGCTGAAGAGGTCTGTCCTACTCACAGGATGCAGACCCGTTATGGAGTCTGCACTACTGGTCCCGTTGCCCCTATAGGGAACCCACCAGTCCCTCCTACTACCTCCCCTGCTACTGCTCCTACTATGACCCCTACTGCAGTCCCAACTCGAGCTCCCAGGACCGATACTACCCGGGCCCAGCCTCCACAAGGTGATATTACTAATGCTGAGTTCAGGCATACTATGCAGATGCTTTCTCACCTTGTGTCCTCTTAGTCTCACCGATCAGGATATATTGGTGCTAACACCGGGTTTTCAGATGCTTCTAGAGTGGGTCAGTTCATGCGACTGAATCCACCAGTATTCACGAGGTCTAATGCTGAAGAGGACCCTCAAGACTTTGTGGACGAAATGGAGAAGATATTCAAAGTCATGAATACTAGTGACACTGAGGGAGTGGAATTGGAATTCTATCAGCTGAAAGGGGTGGTCTATCAGTGGTATGATGAATTGGAGGAGATGAGGGGTGAGAATGTCGAGCCTGCTATTTGGGAAGATTTTTCTGAAGCATTCCTTGACCACTACTTTCCGCAGGTTTTGAGTGAAGCTAAGGCAGAAGAATTTGTGAATCTTAGGCAGAATAATATGACCGTAAAAGAATATGCATTGAAGTTGAACCAACTGTCTTGTTATGCTCCAGAATTGGTATCTGACATGAGGGATCGAATGAGAAAGTTTACTAATGGCATCTCCGATGATTTGGTGTTGGCATGTAAAGAAGCTATGTTGAACAAGGATATGGATCTACCCAGGTTAGTGGTATACAAAAAACAGGTTGAGGAAGAGAAGAAAAGTCAAGCAGAGGCAGAAGAGCACCAAAATAAGAGGGAAAGACCTGCGGATCAGGAGACAGACCATCAGTATACTAGAAAGAGGGACAGACGTCGGTTCAGAAAGAGATCTTGGGGTCATGCTCATTCATCTGCTAGTGCACCAGCCCCTAGGCTTGCGGGCGATCAGTGATCCCAGCATAATCACGGCTCCAGGACACTGGTCACTGAGTCTCAGGGCACCGTGGTCCAATCCGCACTGTCCTACCCTCCTTACAGCACTTGTGGAAAACTGCACCGTGGAAAATGCCATCACACTGGTCGTACATGTTATAGGTGCGACCAGCCTAGACATATTCAGTGGGATTGCCCCTCGGCTAAAGTCACTTCTGGGGTAACTAAGGCCCAAGCTACTACTTCTGCAGCTCCTCCTGCAAAGGGTGCTACTTCAGGTACAGGTGGAGGTCATAACCGCCTGTATGGATTGTCCACTCGCCAGGAATCAGAGGCTTTGCCAGATATTGTCATGGGTATATTACAGATCTTCTCCCGTAACGTTTATGTGTTACTTTTTCCTGGTTCCACCCTATCTTATGTAACTCCCTATATGGCGGTGAATTTTGGTTTCGCTCCTGAAAACATTCCTGAACCCTTCTTAGTTTCCACCCCCGTCGGTGATTTCGTTGTTGCTAAGAGGGTCTATAAAAATTGTGTGGTAACTGTTCTTCTTAAAAATACGATGGTAGATTTGGTAGAGCTTGATATGATAAAATTTGATGTGATTTTGGGAATGGATTGGCTTCACTCCTGCTATGCTAACATGGATTGTAGGACTAGAAAGGTCAAATTTTATTTCCTTAACGAACCAGTCCTCGAATGGGAGGGTAGCCCTGTAGGACCTAAGGGAAAGTTTATCTCCTATATTAGAGCTCGGAAGATGATATCCAAAGGGTGCTTCTACCATCTGTTTTGGGTCAGGGATTCTAATGTTGAAAGTCCTTCACTCCAGTCCGTGTCCATAGTTAACAAATTTCCCGAAGACCTTCCCGGAGTTCCTCTCAATAGGGAAATAGACTTTGGGATAGACCTTCTGCCTGACACTAGACCCATTTCCATTCCGTTGTATAGGATGGACCCTGCTGAGTTTAAAGAGTTAAAGGAGCAGTTAAAAGACCTCCTTGATAAAGGTTTCATCAGTCCTAGTGTCTCTCCTTGGGGTGCTCATGTACTCTTCGTACAAAAGAAAGATGGGTCCCTCCGTATGTGTATTGACTATCGCCAATTGAATAAAGTCACTGTGAAGAACAAGTGTCCTCTTCCTAGGATCAATAATCTCTTTGACCAACTTCAGGGTGCTAAATATTTCTCCAAAATTGATCTTCTTTCGGGTTACCATCAGTTGAAAGTTAGGGAAGTTGATATCCCTAAAACTACTTTTCATACCCGGTATGGCCATTTCGAATTCTTAGTCATGTCCTTTGGTTTGACTAACGCTCCTGCAACATTCATGGATCTTATGAACAGGGTGTTTAAGGAATTTCTGGATATGTTTGTTATTGTATTTATTGATGACGTCCTGGTTTACTCCTGGAGTGAGGAGGATCACGCCAATCACCTCCGTATCGTACTTCGGACTCTTAAGGAGCGGAAATTATATGCAAAATTCTCCAAGTGCGAATTTTGGTTAGACGTGGTGGCTTTCCTCGGCCACATTGTGTCTAGTGAAGGAATTAAAGTGGACCCTCAAAAGATTGAGGCGGTAAAGAAATGTCCTAGACCCACGACTCCGACGGACATTAGGAGCTTCTTGGGTTTGGCGGGATACTATAGGAGATTTGTGGATAATTTCTCCTCTATAGGTGCCCCATTGACAAAGCTCACGCAGAAAAAGGCTAAGTTCATGTCACGCCCCAAGGTTACTTCCTAGAAGTAACACGGGACTTGGGACCACAAATTCCCCAAGATAACCCTTGGTCATAGCATTCTCAAGCATAACAAAGATAAGCGGAAGTATAATAGATAAAGTTGGAATAGCATAAATGGAGAGTCAAGTTAAATAAAAATACAAGATCCATACGAAGACTCCAATACTGTCTATGTCTGAAAAGCCTCTCCATAAGACATAAGGAGTTGCTGGGACAAGCCCCCAGCTAACTCTAAGTACCGATGGAAAAAATACTGAACTAGACTCTACTAGTCGTCGGAGAATGAGGACTCACCAACTCTCACTAAATGGTCCACGAACTCTAGACACGTGTCTAGGAATGAAAACCTGGATCTGCATCGTTAATAAGATGCAGCGCAAATATGCGTCAATACTATAGGATGTACTGAATATGTGAGATATGCGTAAATAATACAAAAGCATGCTTAAAACATAAATGAGAATGGAGTGGATGCATAATAAGGGTATCATGAGTAAATATCGTAATCTTGAGAAATAAAACATGAGCTTAGAAGTCGAAGCCTCAATTTAAGACATCCTAAGGTTTATAAAACTTGAGAACATTCATAAGGGAGTTTTTATATCCGGCATTAGACCATAGGAGCTGCATGAAATTTTACTCTCATAATAACCGAGGAGACACTCTCAACTAATGAGGACTCCCTTTCATACAAGATATGACACTCTCAACTAACGAGGTCCTTATTCATAAATGTGAGGTGACACTCTTCACTAACGAGGTCCTCAGATGACACTCTCCACTAACGAGGTCCTCAGATGACACTTTCCACTAACGAGGTCCGTAGGTGACACTCTCTACTAATGAGGTCCTTATATCATAAACGTGAGGAGACACTCTATACTAACGAGGACCCTCTTTCATAAACATGGGATAACACTCTCTACTAACGAGGTCCTTATATCATAAACGTGAGGAGACACTCTCTACTAGAGAGGACCCTCTTCGCTTGGTACAAGAATGCTACTCCTAAAACATGCATATAGACCATATAATATCTGAGACATAACAAATGTCAACAATTGGGAAACATAAAGACAAGTCTAATGTCAAGCAAGGTCAATCATAGATTCTTTAAACTTAGCATAATCATAGTTCAAACCACACTTTTCTTTCTAAAATCATACTTAAAGAATTAGGCACGCCATTTCCATAAGGTACTTGATATCATAATATCCATGCATGAAGTTGAGTGTAAAATCCATGGAGGAATCATAAGAAAATACCTAATTGGAAAGCCCAAGAAGATTGAGTGAAAACCCCAACTTAGAAATTCATAACTTGGAAGGAATCATACTAAAATCAACTTTGTTGCATGGGCTTTCGAATTCAATTAAGGAATCTTAATAAAATCATTAGATAAACCATAAGAAACCATGAATTTAAACATAGAAACTGATTTTATAAATTTTACCCTATTTTAGATCAAATCCCTAATTTCATAAGTTCATAATTCAACATAAGAATTAGAAATTTTGGGCACAAGGGTGAAAGGAACCCATTGTTGGAAACCCACATACCTTGATTGAAGATAACCCACTTGAATTGGAAAGACTTAGGAGGCTTGAACTTGGAGCTTGAGACTTGAAGCTTGGAGAAGAATTTTCCTTTTTGGGAGAAGAGTGAAGTAATGAGAAGGAAATTAGGTTAATGAGGGTGAAAACCCTTCTTGAAATAGTCAAAATGACATCATTTAAGAGTTAAAAGAGTGGGTAATGACTAAAATACCCTTGAGACTTAATTAGGAAAAAGCTAGAAAAAATGGTCGATGTCAGTGATCACGACTCGGTCTATGGGTCATCATTTGGATGACGGTTAGTGATTTTAATTCATAGAACCAGGATAAAAAAATCATGCTGCAGATTCATTTCTACGGGTCAACAGGACGGACCCATAGAAGGAATGATGGGTCGTCATTTGGATTCGTAGTTCTGGGGTTCAGTTGACTCATTGCCAAACCACGACTCAAGACTACGATCCGTCATTCGAATGATGAGTCGTATACTTGACTCGTGGTCCCTGGGGGACTTGGGAAAAAAAAGTCAATCCTTTGAACCAATTCCACGAGTCAACAGGACGGATCTGTCGTTCAAATGATGGGTCATTATTTGACTCGTGGTTTCTGGGAACACCTGTCAGCCTACAGGTTTTAATTCTATGAGTGGAATCACGACCCGTAGAACAAACTATGGTCCGTGGAAACCACTCGTGGTTCTCAGACCCTAGAGCAATTCAATAGAAGGCATCCCACAAATTCATTCCATGACCTGTGGTTCAAACCACGGTCCGTGGTTTGGACCCGTGATCCCTGGAGCATGAAAATTTTCTGATGTTCTTAACTTAGACAGTTGGATACCTTTCCAGGGTGTTACAGTTCATATGGTCCGATGTTTGTGAAGGTAGCTTTGAGAAATTAAAGGACCTTTTGACTTTTTCTCCTGTCTTGAACTTACCTGAGGGCACTGAAGGGTTCGTGGTTTATTATGATGTGTCCTGGATGGGACTTGGGTGTGTACTTATGCAGCATGGGAAAGTTGTGGCCTATGCTTCCAGACAACTGAAGGTGCACGAAAATAACTATCTAACTCATGACCTTGAATTGGCGGCAGTGGTCTTTGCACTCAAGACCTGGCGTCATTATTTGTATGGGGTGCACGTGGACATCTTCACCGACCACAAGAGTTTGCAATATGTTTTCACCCAAAAAGAGTTGAATATCAGGCAGAGGAGGTGGCTTGAATTGTTGAAGGACTACGACATGAGCTTGCATTATCACTCAGGTAAAGCTAACGTAGTTGTTGATGCTTTTAGCAGGTTGTCTATGGGGAGCCTTTCTCATGTGAAAGAGGAAAAGAGAGGTTTAGTGAAAGACATTCATCGACTTGCCAACCTAGGAGTCCGGCTGCTAGACTCTGAGGATGGTGTAGTTATGGTGCATGAGATGGCTAAATCATCCTTGGGTGCTGAGGTAAAGGAAAAGTAAATAAATGATCCCATACTCATGCAAATTAAGAAAGATGTGGGGAAACAAAAGATTATGGCGTTCAAAATAGGACGAGATGGCATCTTGCGGTATCAAGGGAGAGTATATGTGTCGAACATGGATGGCTTGCGCGAGAGGATCTTGGCCGAGTCACATACCTCCAGGTACACTGTTTACCCTGGATCTACCAAAATGTATCACGATTTGAAAGAAATGTATTGGTGGAATAATATGAAAAGAGAGGTGGCTGATTTTGTTGCTAAGTGTACCACCTGTCGGCAAGTTAAGGTTGAGCACCTAAGGCCTGGTGGAACATCCCAAGACATAGCCATTCCGATGTGGAAGTGGGAGATGATAAACATAGACTTCATCACCGGTCTCCCACGTTCGCGTAACCAATATGACTCCATTTGGGTTATTATGGATAGAATGAACAAGTCTGCCTATTTTCTGCTCGTGAGGACGACGTATTCGGGGGAAGAATATGCAAGGTTGTACATTTAGGAGATTTTTAGATTGCATGGTGAACCGGTGTCCATTATATCCGATAGAGGTACGCAATTCACTTCTCAGTTTTGGAGAGCCTTTCAGAAAGGTTTGGGTACACAAGTGAACCTTAGTACCGCTTTCCATCCTCAAATGGATGGGCAAGAGGAACGCACTATTCAGACTTTGGAAGATATGTTGAGAGCGTGCTTCATCGACTTTAAAGGTAGTTGGGTGGATCACTTGCCTCTCATTGAATTTGCCTATAACAATAGTTACCACTCAACTATCCAAATGGCTCCATTCGAGGCTCTTTATGGTAGGAGATGTAGGTCTCCTATTGGTTGGTATGAGGTGGGCGAAGCTAGACTATTGGGGCCAGACCTCGTGTACCAATCCATGGAGAAAGTTAAGACAATTTGAGAGAGGCTAAAGACCACCCAAAGTCATCAAAAGTCCTATGCGGATGTTAGGAGGAGAGAGTTGGAATTTGGCATTGGCAATTGGGTGTTCTTGAAAGTCTCTCCTATGAAGGGAGTCATGAGGTTCGGGCAAAAGGGAAAGCTCGGTCCTTGTTACATTGGCCCTTATCAGATCTTGAAGAGGGTCAGAAATGTCGCCTATGAGTTGGAGCTACCTGCGAGTTTGGCATCTGTTCATCCCGTGTTCCATGTGTCTATGCTTAAAAAGTGTGTGAGTGATCATTTTCTTGTGGTTATCGTTGAGAACATTGGAGTGAAAGACTCATTATTGTATGAAGAAGTTCCCATATAAATCCTAGACCGACAAGTGCAAAGATTAAGAGCCAAAGAAATAGTTTCGGTAAAAGTGTTATGGAGAAATCAAAAGGTGCAAGAAGCTACTTGCGACTAGAAGAGGACATAAAGTCTAGATATCCCTTCTTGTTTGATGCTCCAGACGAAGTTAATTGAGGTACTAATCCTAACTTACCTTCAACTCGTTAGTACGTTAATTCTTGTGGCTCTTTTGTACTCTCATTTAAGCTAGAAAGTGGCCTTGATTATCATTCGGGGATGAATGATCCCAAGGGGGGGATAATGTAACGTTCCAAAAATTTCAACGTTCCTTATCATGCTTGTAAAACTTGGAAAATGGATTTATTGGAGTCTAGAAACATTAAGGATGTTGTTAGAGCGATCCGGGGAATTTTTGGGAATAAGGAACGCAAAATATATATATATATATTGGGGTCCAAAAATAGTGTAATACCGCGTTGGCCCCGTGCCATGGAGTACGAGGCCACAAAAACTCGACTTGAGGCCCCAAACTAGTGAAGTTCTGTGATGGGGCCGTGTCACAGAGGCTAATTTCTGCGGCAAGCTCCGTGATACGGAGGCTACCCCGGCGGCCTTCGTTTTAACTTGTTTCACGCATTTTAAAGGGGCTTTTTGGTCCTTTACTTACCCAAACCCATTCCCAGTTATTCTAAATGTCCCTAACCCTCCTAAGGCACGACAAAACTCAAAATAAAAGATTGTTACTTCTCCTCTCTAAGTTCTTGAAGCAAAGGTGCCTAGGGTTCAAAGTTCTTAAGCAAACTCAAGCGTTTCGTAAGCGTTTTTTGTCTAAAGGTATGTTGAACGATACCCTATAAACTATACTCGTAAGGATTGTATTTACTCTTTCTTACTACGAAGTCTATGTTAGTATTATGTATGATTAGTTGAAGGGTTTTTCAAAGAAAGAGATTTGCTTGAACTTTTAAATGTTTATCTATGAAATCATCTGTATTCAATTGTTGTTTTAAATTTGTATGGATTGAAGCGTGACTTTAATTACGAATTTGTGAGATTTGGGCAAATTTGAATGCTAAAGAAACGTTTGCTACGAAAATTGTTTACTTCCTAAGTAATCGAGTTCTAACGGGAATAGGAGGATCTTCCTAACCCCCCTTGGTTTGAAAATGATTGTTTTATAATGAATAGAATCATAACCTTGAGGGAGTTGGTTGCGAAATGAGTTAAAAGATCCTTAAATACAGGACTACTAATGTGTAAATGAGAAAGGCATAATATTAAGAATGTGACTTGTAAGTCTTGGTATAATAGAACCAATCTGTATATTCCTTAATAATGTAAAGGGTCCCAAAATGAATGATTTGTTAAATATTTGAAAGTGTTAAAACATGGGCTTAATAGGATTAGATGGTTAATCGAGAAGGTATGAGTCAAACGGGGCTCCACACCTGAAATCTTGTTATGCTGACACGGGTATGAGTCGAACGGGGCCCTTCCCTCTGAATCGAACGGGGCTCTTTACTATACACTTGATTTATTCATTTGTATGCAGTTACGAGGTGATTATGATATGACGCTCCAATCCTTGCGACAACTTGGATTGGAGGCTCATCCGATCGAGCTGTAGTCGGACCCACATAGCCCGTGGTGAAATAATTGTCGGTGATACCATCTAGTCCAAAAGTAATATATTTACGAAATTGTTCTATTTATCGATTTGGAAATTTCTTCATCTTCTATGATTATGATCTATGATTATGCTTTATGACTTGCTTTATAAATTGTGATATCCCTTCCCCTGGGTTGCATCCCAGTACTCGCCGTACTGACCGTCTTTGAACGTTGCATCATTTCATGATACAGGTTCAGAGACCTTTCCTCGTGGTTCCGTGCAGCACTAGGATCTTCGGGATCTTGATAAGCAAGTGGTGAGCCCTCCACACTTTCGGAAGGCCTATGTTTCTCTTTGATTAGTTGTTTTGAGAACTCTATTTTGTTTTATGGTATCGTCGGGGCCATGTCCCGACCAAGGAGTTTAATCTTGGTATTAGAGGCTTTGTAGACTGGTGTTAGTAGGACGATTGTTGATCATTTTATACAGGTGGATTTCTTTCATAATGGGCTTGTTTCCGCTAATCTTTATATTTGTGCGTATGATGAATGCTAAGGGGTTTACTCAGGCCTCCTTGGCCTGGGTTACTCATTACGTCTGGGGCTTAGTCTCGGGTCATGACAAATCACCGACGGGTTTCATAGACTGTGAAATAGACCATGGGCCATAGATGTCAATCGTGAAACCAGTCCTGAAGACCTGTCATTTATCTGAAATCCACAGCATAGATTCACAAACCGTGGATCAGACCACCAGCCGTGGTACCCGGTATCAGACCTGAGGACCAACATTTTTCCTAATAACCACAGGAGGTTTTCACGGGCCCTGGACCTTACCCGTGAAAATCAGACCCGCAGCATGTCATATTGCCTAGGATTCACGACCACTAACCACAAAATATGGTTCATTCCATGGGTCGTGGTTCTTGCCCGTGAAAGCCTGGTTGAGATTTTCAGCAGTTTTTCAGACTCATTTTTCAAAGGTATGTTTATAATTTTTTGCTCCTTTAACTTCTATGTTAAGTCGTTTAAGGCCAAATGAAGGGGTTTTACTCCCACTTAGTCAAGTTCTCTTTCATTCTCTCAATCAAAATTCAGAAGAAGAAAAGAAAATCAATTATCTCAAGCTCCAAGACCTAGGATTCGTTCTCTAGTCCTCCTTCCTCAAGTTCTAAGTTAAGAAAGTTTCAAGTTCAGGTATGTGGGTATTCAATAAGGGTTCTCTTCCATTCTTATTCCCAAAACCTCAAGTTTACTTTGATTTTACAAAATTATGAAACTAGGGTTCTTACCCAATTATGAAACTTCTTGTAAATTCAATTTACTTACATTGCTTTATGATTTCTAATCCTAAATTCAAATTTCTAGCTCACTGAACAATTTTGATGACTTCAAAGGATTGACGGACCGTCGTTCAAATAATGGATCGTCATTATGTTTGTCATTTTCTGGCGAACTAGAGTGTGATCTGGTAAAATATTCATAGCTTTTTACTTCGGACTCGGATAAATGAATCATCAGTGAACTTGAAAAGAAGACTTGAAGACCATTAATTTGGTGAGTTATGGGTCACGTAACTCTTTATATTATAAAAGGAGTGATCATTTGAAGTTGAACCTAGTAAGAACTTATACGAAAACTCAATCAGTAAAGAAGCTTTTAACTCAACTTTGTGCTTGGGGTTTCTTGTGACCATAGTCCATATCCAAAGCACTTACCACACTAGAGAATTAATATTAACACATGTGTAGGTACAATTAAAACCATCTGGTTCGGGCCTATACGCGTATGAAGAACGGTTCACATCTTAGCTTGAATTTGGGGGGTGTTAGATAAAAGTACTAAAATATGATGTAAATAGAGAATAAATATGCATTTTTTGTCAAACGTCAATGATCATGTGGGTCGTTACATCCCACCATTCCAATTTATGTGAAGTATTCGGATTTCGAGTGTCAAGCGTTATTCTTTGACTGCAATTTTGTCATATGTCTTTTAAATATTTTAAGTTATTAATTATTGTAATTTATATTACTTTTTACGTATTTTGCAAATATATAAATTTTATTTTGAAAAACTAACACTCCCATGTACAGATATACAATAAGTTTGAATCTTAGAACACAAAAAATATCATATAAATTCGGATAAAGAGAGTGTCAAGTTTGACTATGCGTTCATTTTCTGGGTCTCGTCTTCATTTCTAGTGTACGTTTAGCTGGGCCTTTTAGCTGTCAAAAACTTATAAATTTAATATCTAATTGAAAGGAGTTGTAACTAAGCCATACCATCATAATTAATTTTGTTTTTAAAATTGTGTACTATCACTGATCTATCAACAATTATTTTTTATATTAATAAAACTTTCATTAATGTATTTTTTGAAACAGTTGCGTGAAAAGGGACCCAATTCATGAACTTTTTCAGCCTTTAAATTGCATGTGTTATATCTTTAAATTTTATTTATTGCTCTAACCTATTTATAACCTTAATTTAACCTTGACTTTGGAAAAGGTCATTTTAAACGAAACATTATTGTACTATAAAAAAACAAATGAGTAAGCACAAATATTTTTATTTAGTATTTTTTTAGTTTGTTTGTTTGTTATTGTGTGCCACTTTGCTTCTTAATATATTTCCTTCAACATTTACGAAATCTCCATTCTTTATATTTGAAATTATAAGTCACAATTATCTTTTGATTGGTAATGGCAGTACTTATTACTGGATGCAATAGAGAAATTGTTATGTTAATTATTCTTATAAATTTCTATATAAGATTAGGAAAGGAAAAATAATTGAAGGAGCGATCTAAATTTTATTTATTGCTCTGGCCTATTTATAACCTTTAACCTTGACTTTTGGAAAAGGTCAGTTTAGATCTGTCACGCCCCAAAATAGAGGGGCGGACAAAAACCGTATGACCACCTGTTGTACGAGTAATCTATGATAAATACGAAGTCACCAACCAATAAACGAGCGAAAAACTAACATATGATGCATATATATACCATGGAGTCATTCTTTTACAAAAACTGTACTATATGACACTAAATAATGTCTAGGAAGCCTCTAAAGAGTACAACATACTATACTACTAATAACCATTCAGGACAGGCCCTGACGTACCCAACTAGAGACCTATGCACATACTGGCTCCAGTTGGAGATGAAGCTCACCAAAAAATTAGCTGAAGGTAGCAAAGAACCTAACGCTGATGTCTGCTCCCCTGTGAACCTGACCCTGTATTTATAAAAAAATACAGTACCCCGAACGTAGGGACGTCAGTACATATACAACATGCACTGGTATGTAAAGCAGACAGAATAACAAGTAGACAAATATGGAAGCTCATATGAATCAAATGTCAAAACGAAAGAATTATGTGCATACAAGTAATAGATGTATGATATGAAACTGTAAACTATGCACCAACCTTATTAGTTCTCCATATATCGTTCAAAGAAGCGCTCATTATAATATAGCCCCTATGGCTTGCCTATGTGACATACTTACACTATATCTAATACAAATGATCGTATGATGGCCTACCGAATGCGAACCAAGTCACGTATAAAGCATATGTTGCTCAAGTACTTATTACTATGATTTTATACACATAACTATAATCGCAGTCTGATACGAGGTACGCCCTTTTAGGGCTCACCATAAGGGTCTGCCTGCAGGCCACATATGCCATGTATTGGCTCGAGTCAGGGGAAACTAGTGTATGACGTTCCGGTTGACTCCAAATATAAATAGTGCCACGAGGGCGGGTATGCCACAATGTTCGGTCTCACTATAAGGGTCTGGTCTCAATCATGTGCACAGAATAGCGTCGCGCGGGTGTGTTAAGTAAAACCTATGAACACCCTCCCGTCGCTAACTTTTATCAAGTAATGACCTTAAAGGCCTATGACATGTAATCTATGGCAAATATTGTAAAAATATTAAGTAAGATCTCTATATATAATACTTCACTTCCCGAATATAATATCACTATCCAAATGCTAATTTTTGCTTTAACTTATCGTTATATCAAATAGGTTGTCACATAAGCTAATGTAATTATGTTATGGCCATTATTTCATTTATAATATGTGACACATATATAAGACCACATCGTGTGAATTCTAAGGATTTCAAATAAAGACATTTACGGTCATGTGAAATATTAAGAAAGTTGACGCGAAGGGAGTAATAGGAGTACGTATAAACTTTAATAATTAAAGCTCCTTTAGCCATGTCCCGCCCCACCCCGCCCTATTTAGTTGTTCCTCTACCCTGCCCTATTAAGTGTGTGGTCCTGCCCCGTCCCGCCTCAATTGCTATCTCTACAAACATTATCTACTATCAAAAACAAAAGGGTAAGCACAAATATTTTTACTTTCCTTTTATTTTTTATTTAGTATTTTTTGAGTTTGTTTGTTTATTATTTGGTGCCACTTTTGCTTCTTAATATACTAGATATAAAGGAGTCCGTGTTAGTACAGGCTATATATATATATTATTTTTTTATTATTTATGCGATATCGATAGATTTTAGATAGTCAATTAATTTTTTATATGGTTTTTACATATTTTAAGTTGTTAACTATTGTGATTTATAATATCTTTTATGTAATTTTAAAATAATATATGTTGTTCTCTCTGTCTCAATTTATGTGACATTGATACAATTTCAAGAGTCAACTAAATTTTATATATATCTTTTAAATATTTTAAGTTATTAACTATTGTGATTTAGAGTATTTTTTTCTTCTGTCCCAATTTATGTGACACTGATAAAATTTTGAGAGTCAATCAATTTTTTATGTCTTTTAAATATTTAAGTTGTTAATTATTGTAATTTATTACTTTTTTACGTAATTTTTTCAAATATATAACAGATTTAAAAAATAAAATCAACAAATTAAAATGTATGTTACTCCCTCTGTCCTAATTTATGTGACATTAATACAATTTTGAGAGTCAACTAAATCTTCTTATATCTTTTAAATATTTTAAGTATTTAATTATTGTGATTTATAGTATTTTTTTCTTCTTTCTCGATTTATGTGTCATTGATAAAATTTCAAGAGTCAATTAAATTTTTATGTCTTTTCAATATTTTAAGTTGTTAATTATTGTGATTTATACTATTTTTTTACGTAATTTTTTAAATATTAGCATATTAAAAAAATAAGATAAACAAATTAAAACGAAAAAAAATATAAAAAGAAATATCCAAGCAGACATTACAAGCAGGCATATCAACCTGCTAGCTGCTATAGCTCCCTCTTATAGTATAGTAAAATGTCTTTCAACATTTACCAAATCTTCATTCTTTATACTTGAAATTGTAGGTCACGGTTATCTTCTAATTGGTAATGACAACACTTATTACTAGATGCAATAGAGAAATGATTATGTTAATTATTCTAAATTTCTATTTAAAATTAGGAAAGAAAAAATAATTGAAGAAGTGAGGGTGAAGATACATATACATTTGGGAGTGGATAAAACAAATTGAAATGCTACTTTAGCACCAAAATTGAAAAAAAAATTATATTTTGAGTAAGAGGGGCCTTCAATACAATTATAAACTTTTTAATGCCTTCATAAGTTAGACACATAATATATATCTATCACTATTGTTCACTTAGTTAATCAATTGAAGTGGTAATTTATACATATGAGTGCACTTTCTGTTGATATTATATTTCTAGTTTATATAAATTCTTAAAAATTGTGCTTTTGAAACTTCTGAAACGTTATTGGTTTTCTTCACAGGAAAAATAAGTACAATAATGGCTTGTAATCAGATAATGACATTGGAACAGATTTGTATGTTTTTGCTTATATTGTCTTTGACATTAGTGAATGGTAGAACATACCCTCCATCAGTAGAAGATAATTGTGTTTGGGAGTGTGTTGATTATCTAATGGAAGCAGAAAGTCAATACGATGTTCTTTTAAAGGTTTTAGAGAGCAGGTGTAGAGATGGAGCAACAACATTTAAATGTGACGCCAAGATAAATTGATGCGGATCATCCTGAGATTTCTAATTTCAAACCCTTAGATAATGTATCGTGTGCTCCCCCGTAGTAAAATTACTTTGCATATATATTTCTTAATTTGAGAATAACTTTGTAATCTCATTTCAACAATAACACTATTACTTATAGATAAGAACAAATGTAACGCATACAGAAAACTTAATATGTTCAACAAATGATTCAGTTATTTTATAGCTCATGATCAATTATTAGTGAAACAATTTGTAATGTCCCAAAAATTCCACCACGATATTTTATTTTATATGTCAACTTTTGGTATGAACAACAAATAACTGTCACAATTTTTTTCATATTTTAAATAGACTTTGTTCAAGCATATGACGTGAAAATTATTGTATACGCTTAAAAATAAATGGGGTTAATAACATTCTACAAGTTCAAATTAAATAGAATAATTCATATAAAAATTGTATGTATAGTTACATTTAATATATCGGTAACACCAACAAAGAAGTCCACTAGTGAAAGAGGAAAGAGAAAGGACCAATTGAAGTTCTCCGTGACCAACCATGGTCCCTGGAGTGTTCCTATGTTAGCAGGACATTACATATGTTTGAACTGTTCCTAAAGTAGGAAGGCTTTTAAAAAAGTTACAAAACGGATATAAGTTAAATGGTGACTCCAAAAGTGGGTATTTGTGCACTTTTCCCCAAAAGATCCCGATGAACAATGTTTACGTGTGCTTGTATTGAGTGGCCATGGAATGTTCGCTTTTCTACAACTAATAAATAAACTATTAATAAAAAAATTGGGATTAAGGAAGATGAGGCAGAAAATTATAAAATGGGAATTGTATCGTCACCAACAAGATGAAAATTCAGATAGTCAATCAACTGAGCTACAAAGATTTCTCGTATAAAAATTGTTAATTAAAGCAAAGAAAACGCTCAAATGTGTGTTTATTCGAAGGTGGGTTAAAGAAAGGAGGGGGGCAGGGGTTTTTTGTTTTTGTTAATATTAAGAGGAAGTTCAATTAATTGTCAAAAGTATTATTTTGACAATTATTCTGAATTAATACATATCTGAGAATCCACAAATGATAATTTCTCTGAATTAATTTCTCAAATAGTTATGGAACTTACATTTTTCAATACAAAAGTCATTTAACTATTTTTAGTCATTAAACAAAAGTCTCAAATCTCTCACAAACTAACTATTGCTGAAAAACTAACTAAATCTAGAAAAACACATAAGCAAACCAAACTACACATAAGCTCAAATACCATAGTTTAATTGTATTGGATGACATGTAGAAGAACAAAGCAGGGGATGATGTGAGACTATGCTTTCCAAGTGAAAAAAATGAGAATCGTATATTATTGACGATCCGTAACACTTGTTACAATCAATTTCGAACTAAGTTAAAATTTTCTTAACTTTGGCCTATTTTATTGAAAATAGAATCACCATTCAATTTAGAAAAATTACGAAACTATTTTTAAAGGAATCTATGAAAACCTTTAATCAAAACTAGAAAGGGGATTAGGCACCTCAAAATATCTGCAAATGTGGTTATCAGCGGATTAAAACATTTTGGTTAAAAAGATAACTTTGTTCTGAAAGGGAATTGTTGAAAGTTGTTTATTTAACACTTTAATAATTTCATTAATTCAACTTGTGAATTAACTTCATAAATCTGGTTATTTTCACAAAATGGCTATTACTTAAATCCTCCTTAAGTCTATGTAAGAGGTAAGGTAAGTTCTTAGGAATTGATTGAATGGGACTTGCCTATCCCTTATTCATATCCGATTTTTCTCTCTTTCTTTTTGATACTTGGTTGGCGGGGTCAGGGCCTTCTGTTGGAGGAGATTGATTTGACTAATTTAATTTGTGTAACGATAGGTTCCGTTGTTACTAAAAATATATGCGGTAAAGGTATACGAATCTCATTCATTATAGGTGATAGGATCAATTCCTTGGTATGTGAATGCATTATTTATGCATTAAGGTCATACAATACCGCTAGCACAAAGTTAAAATGAAAGTGTCCTTACCGATTTAGTTCAGGGCTAAGTTTAAACTAAGGTCAACTTCAAATGAGCACGCCTCCTAGAATATAAGGAGTTATGGGGTCCAATACCCACCAAATTAAAGATTTTTGAGTCTTCTTTCCAACGCAACCGATCGTTCGTTAATACGCTTCCCGAGTAAAAAGTTATGACCGTTTTACCTAGTTGTTAACTTTTTATAACATTTTGATGGGATATATGTACCTACAACATTAATGTAAGAAACAAAATAATATATGGCTCATTGAACTTTTTCCTGGCTTATTTACTTAATTTTACTACTATTTATGTACATTTGTATAAAATATGAAAAAAATAATTTTTTAGAAAAATAAAAACAAGCAGTTTGCTTATAAATAGAGAGCTGGTGGACACAAATCAACTCATTCATCTCCACTTCTAATTAAGTCTATTCATAAGCATTGTTTGCTAATTTCTCCATTCTAAAAACCTCCTTTCTTTTGCTTTTAGGAAGAAGAAGAAGATGATGATACTATTGCTGATAAAAACAAGTATTTTTTCATTAATTTATTGCGCTGATAAAATACTTAGATTTTATAATATATTTATTAACAGAAAACAGAATTGCATATAGATCTGTATGTTTACTAAGTAGTGGAGTGTTTCATAATTTCAACAGTATGCCTTGATGGGAGTCCACCCGCGTATCATCTGGATATGGGATATGGTACCAGACTATGCAGCTGGATCATCACCATTGAAGTTTGTTACTTTTATTTTTTCTTCTTTTTATTTGTTTTCTTATAATACGCTTTGTTAACTCTGGAAAATCTTCATATATTGGCTATTTTCATACACTATAGTCAATTATGTACCGGAAAATACAACCATCACCTATTGATGGAGGGTACGTTTTAAATTTACTAATGTTGTAGTTGTTATAAAGAAAAACACAAAAAAAATGTGTAATATCCAGTAACGTTGAAATTAAGTTTCAAATGCAGCATTTTCAAACTTAATATAAATTAGAAATGGTGTATAAGAGATGTGCACTTAATTATATGTACAGATTACCACTTAAATATAGATATTACCTGTCCTTCAACTTATTAACATTAAAAACATCTAAGAAAATCCTCTCGATATCTAACTTCATCAATTGAACCCTAGCTAACCAATCAATCTATTCACTTAAATCGTGTCAAATCTTTATTATCTCTAACCTCCAGGTTTAAATCTCAGTCATTAATCTTTTAATGCTTCGAAGTGACGTCGCTCAACTAAAATCTAATCTCACAGTCTCTCTCGAGAACAACAAGATATAACGACACTGTCAATTGTTGGCCTGTCAATTAACTACAATCATTGCATAGTTGAACAAATAGAGATAAAGAGAAGTACGAGTACTAAATTATAGAAACATAACAAGAATTCATCCTACAAAAAGTTACATCAAACCCCTAGACAGAACACAATACTCAAATTCATAACCAACAATAAAAAATAGGAAGAAGAAAGGAAAAATACATTGTCAATCTTTCGCATTGTTCCATGACGGCTCCTCACTCTCTCCTGAGGTGGAACTCCCTCAAAAGTCATGTTTTTAAACTATTTATAAATGTAAAAAAGAATCTCAAATAAAATAACTGTGTCAAAAGAAATTTTTTTAAAAAATAATCAAAATTGAAAATTGGCCTGGCACGACATGAGCCTCGTAGTGTGGCCGTACGGCCAAATTTTCAGCGAACGAATTCTACTTGCTGCTTTCTCCTCCTCTTTGGTCTTCATATTTGTTTCCCCTCACAACCTTTCTTTTAAATTTTTTTAATTCTTTTGCTTTAATTCGTTTTTGCTTTGAATTTTTTTCATTTTTACCTCAGCTTATTCCTGCACAATGAAAACATAATATTAAACATAAAACAATGTAATCAATACTCCAAAACTAATAATAAGTATTAAAATGTAAGGTAAATAATGATTAAATATATGCATTTTTGATTAAATGTCAATGACCATATGGATCGTTACATCCCCCTATCCCAATTTATGTGAAGTATTCGAATTTTGAGTGTCAAACGAATTATTCCTTGATTGTAATTTTTTCATATGTTTTTTAAATATTTTAAGCTATTAATTATTATAACTTATAATACTTTTTGTGTCTTTTGTAAATATATAAATTTTATCTCAAAAAATTAAAACTCTCATGTACAAAATATATAACAAAATTGAATCTTGTAACACAAAAAGTATCACATAAATTCGAACAACAAAAAATATCAAGTTTGACTATACGTTCATTTTTTAGTCTCGTCTTCGTTTCTCGTGTACATTTAGTTAGGCCTTTTAGCTGTTAAAAACTAAATTTAATATCTTGTTGAAAGGAGTTGCAACTAAGCCATACAATTGCTAATTTAATTTTTTAAAAGTGTGTACTATTGTTGAACTATCAACAAATATTTTTTATATCAATGAAACTTCATTAATGTATTTTCTGAAATATTTGCA
The DNA here is from genome assembly GCA_003996215.1 of Jaltomata sinuosa. Taxonomy (NCBI): domain Eukaryota; kingdom Viridiplantae; phylum Streptophyta; class Magnoliopsida; order Solanales; family Solanaceae; genus Jaltomata; species Jaltomata sinuosa. The sequence continues at coordinate 69,362 of QJPP01000946.1, read as the reverse complement.
TGAAAAGAGACCGAATTCATGAACTCTTTGGCATTTAAGTTAGGGATAAAGACACAAATAGTCATTCGGTACAAAATATTGACATCGGATGGTCCAAAAATTTTAAACCCATTTTATAGCCATTTTTGGCTTTCACTGAAGCTCCTCTCGCTACTTTTTTTTTCCGGCTAACATTCTTTTTTTTTTGGTTGGCAGCTACCTTTAAAAAAAAAAAATGACGGCTGACTACTTTTTCTTGTGGCAGTTGTGCCTTTTTAAAAAAAAAATATTCTCCTATTATTATTTTTAATTTTATCAAAAAGAAACAATCACATAAAATTTTATAATTTTTTTAATAATCAAATACAAATTTATAATACTCTTTTTTTATCAATCACATGCAAAAAGAAAAAAAGTATATTTTTATTTGTTATATAAAAATAGCAAATTTTGTACAACATTGATACATATACATATTTTATACATCAATGATACAATTTTTATACACATCTTATACATATACATAATATATACAATAATGATATAATTTCTATACATATCATATACAAAATATACAATTATACAATTTTTATATATTTTATAAATATACATATTTTATACATTAATGATATAGTTTCTATACACATGTTATACATATACATATTATATTCAATATTAATAAAATTTCTATACATATCATATAGAAAATACATATTATATATAATAATTATACAATTTTTATTTATTTTATACAATAAATATACAGTTTCTATACACATCCTATACATTTTTCATATATATCTTATATGAATACGTATTTTATACAAAATTTATACAATTTCTATTCCCATTCAATATAATTTATATATATATATATATATATATATATATATATATATATTATAGATACATATTCTATACAATTGTATTAAATTATTTTTTTTTAAAAAAATAAAAAAAATTAACTCAAAAAAAATTGTAGCGGAACTTTCTTAAAAAAAAAAAAAACTTAACTGTCATTGAAAAATGGGCCGAAATGACCCACAATTGAAAATGGCTATGGCTGGGAATAAAAATGACCGAATGGCCATTTGATGGGTCAATTTTGAAAAGGCTACTTTTGGAGGAAATATTTTCTCAAAGTAGTCACCTGGTGTCCTTTTCCCTTTAAGTTATATGCGTTACATTTCTAAATTTTATTTATTGCTTTAACCTATTTATAACCTTAACCTTGACTTTTGAGGAAAAAGTCAATTTAAACCAAATATTATTCCACTATCAAAAATAAAAGAGTAAGCACAAATACTTTTATTCTCCTTTTAACTTTTATTTAGTATTTTTTTGAGTTTGTTTGTTTGTTTGTTATTGTGTGCACTTTGCTTCTTAATATATGTCCTTCAACATTTATGAAATTTTCATTCTTTATGCTTGAAATGGTAGGTCATAGTTATCTTCTAATTAGTAATGAAAACACTTATTACTAGATGGAATAGGAGTTAATTCCCTATATGGTCGCATTGGAAAGATTCTAATAAAATTATTTTGAATTTTTTTTTCCTATAAAGTCACCCAAATATAACTAAGAAATCTTAGTTCGCATGACATGTCATATTAATTTATTATTTTGTGTGTCATGTAGGATCCTATACTAATTTTTGATACAAAAATGTTAAATTTCACTAAAATCACTTTTTAATTGTTTCCCCCCTAAATGGTCATTCAATGAGAATATTTCACTAAAGTTATTTTTTTTAAAAAAAAATCTATAAAATTATCTAACTATAAATTAAGAAATCTTAGTTGGCATGCCATGTCATATTAATTTCTTATTTTTTATGCCATGTATAATAAGACCGACTAATTTTAAATACAAAAATATTGAATTTAATCATTTAGCTTTAAATATATGTCAATTTAAGTCTTAAATTATTTTTAAATGAAGTCTTATTATCCTAGCGAGGATGATTTTTTATGCAATTAATAATTAATTTGAGTATAAAAATAAAAAAATATTAATGACCCACTCATATCTTCGACCTGGATATGAAATGAATCAAAATTTTGATCTACTGCAAAGAAACAACTTGCTTTTATGTGTATCATATAAAATTTTAGGATTTCTGTCAACTAATTATTTATTTTAAAAAATATAATTTCATTTGTAACAATTCTTATTTAAGCATCTAAGAGATGAATTACTTGATTTGTAAGGATATTAAAATTCAATCTCAAAATTAACAAGAACATTTATTTTCTATATTCAAATTAGTAGTAACGCTTTAAAAATCATCCTCGTTAAGATAATAAGACTTCATTTCAATATAATTTAGAACTTAAATTGACATATACATAAAACTAAACGGCTAGATTTAACATTTTGTATTCAAAATTAGTATAGGATCCTACATGGCATGAAAAATAATAAATTAATGTGACATGTCATGCCAACTAAGATTTTTTTGTTATATTTGGATGACTTTATACGGAAAAAAATTCAAAAATAATTTTAATGGAATTTTTTCAATATTTGAATGACCATTTAGGGAAGAAAAATTAAAAAGTGACTTTAGTGAAATTTCTTAATACTTGGATAACCATATAAGGGAAGAAAAATTCAAAAATTACTTTAGTAGGATCTTCTCAATACTTGATTGACAATATAGGGAATTAACTCATGGAATAGAGAAATTGTTATGTTAATTATTCTAAATTTCTATTTAAATTAGGAAAGGAAAAATAATTGAAAAAGTGAGGGCAAGGATACATATATATTTGGGAGCAGGTAAAACAAATTGAAATGCTACTCTAGCACCAAAATTGAAAGGATTTTATATTTTGAGTACAGATGACCTTCAATGCAATTATAAACTTTTTAATGCCTTCATAAGTTAGACGCATAATATATATCTATCACTATTGTTCACTTAATTAATCAATTGAAGTGGTAATTTATACATACAAGTGCACCTTTTGTTGATATTATATTTTTAGTTTATATAATTTCTTAAAGTTGTGCTTTTGAAACTTCTTAAACATTATTGGATAATTGGTTTTCTTCACAGGAAAGTAAATACAATAATGACTTGTAACCAGATAATGACATTGGAGCAAATTTGTATGTTTTTGTTTATATTGTCTATGACATTAGTAACATACCCTCCATCAGTAGAAGATAAATGTGTTTGGAAGTGTGTTGATTATTTAATGGAAGCATAAGGCCAATACGATGTTTTTTCACAAATTTTAGAAAGCAGATCGATGTAGAGATGGAGCAACAACATTTAAATGTAACGCCAAGAAATATTATGATGAGGATCATCCTGAGATTTCTAATTCCAAGCCCCTAGATAATGTATCGTGTGCTCACCCGTAGTAAGGTTACTTTGCATATATGTTTGTTACTTTGAGAATAACTTTGTAATCTCATTTCAATAATAACACTAATTCTTATAGATAAGAATTAATGTAAAGCATACCGAAAACTTAATATATTCATGTAACCACCGGGTCCGTCGTTACGGGTAGTCCAATCGTGCCAAGTTTTAGAGTTAGAAAACTCTAGGTTTGGGAGTTTAAAATTCTGGGCTAGGCTAGCCTCGGCAGGTTTCGGAACGATGTGGAGTCTAGGGAAATCCTGGTAAGGATTGGGTTAGGCGTCTTGCTTTTATCTAGTTTTTCACGTAACCAAGACATACAGGAGTCCGGAAGACTTTTTGAAATCGAATTCGGGTAAGTAGAACTCCCGGAATAGCGATTGACGTGAAGAGGTTATTTCAGATCTTCGGGGGGAAGAAAGTGTGTTGTAAAATGGGAAAATTATGGAGATTTTTAGACATTCTGTCTGTGACAAGTGCAACGGCTCCACTGTAGCGACCTCCGCTATAGCGGTGGAAAAGACCGCTATAGCAAAAGTCAAGGCGGTCAACGCCGGTCCGCTATAGCAGAATGCTTCCGCTATAGCGGGACCGCTATAGCAGAGAAGGGACCGCTATAGCGGGCTCGATGGGAATTAATGCAGAAACATTCCCCAAAATGTCCAGTTTTCACAATTTCGTTTTGGGAGAAGGGCAAGGCGATTCCAGGCGATTTTCCTCCGTTTTCCATTGTTTTTCTTCCCTAAGGTACGGTTTCTACTCCCCAAACTTCGTACTACTTTTCCTACGCGGTAGAATTGCTAGGAGGAAACTTGGAGAAAGGCTGGAATAACCTAGGGATGGTAGAATCCGGGGAAGAAGGGGGATTCTAGTCATGAAAGTTCTTGGGTATTGTTAAAAACAAGGTTTATTGATCGCATGTTTTAAAATTCTCTATTTTTATCTGTGAAAATGATAGAACCAGGGGGAATTAATGGTGGAAAACCCAGGAAAAAGGGTAGAATGATCATGGTTGGTCTGGGTTTGGGATTTGGTGTAATCCGGGTAATACGCTGGTCTTGTTTGTTAATTCAAGTACTTGTATGTTGTTTTAGACCAAGAACGAGAAAGGAATCTGGAACACGGGAAAGCTCGGGTTGAGTAGAGCTTGGATCATTTCGAGGTGGGTGATGGCTTACGATTCCTATGAATGTTATATATTTTTGTACTCTTATCTAAGTGTTTGTATGAATTACATTGCTTAGAGGAATTGTTTAGAATGTCTAAGGGTCCTGTTTTATAGTCTGTGGATAGAACGGTGTGTTGCTTGTTGGTGTTACAAGTTGTTTGTCCATTATTTGACTGTGGATTAATTGACATTCGGTTGGCTCGGGTACCACGCCTGGTATGGAAATACTTACGGTTGGATCGGGTACCACGCCTGGTACGGGTATAACAAATGGTTGGCTCGGGTACCACGTCTGGTACGGGATACTAACGGTTGACTGTTATTGGTTCTGTGAGTGGACCGAGCTATTTTATTGAAATGTGATATTTGTTGGTGGTCCTTGAGTGACCAGGAATTCTGTTATATCTATTGAGTTGGCCTTGGATTAGGTCGGGTTGTCTGTTTAACACTTAGGTGTTGTTTAGAGAGGATCCCAGGGTGGGTCCGGGTTAGACGAAAATGGATAGTTTATTGGTTATATGATTGTTGCTTACACTTAGAAAGGGTGGATTTCATGCGGGAACAAGCTAGGTAGAGACTTGTAGTCTAGGGGTGTATGTTGACTTATTGCATGTCTTTCGTACTTATACTTGATTTATTGTACTGATTATACATTGTTTTTATTTGGAAGTGGCTGATTATCCTACCAGTACACAATGGTGATGTACTGATACTGCACTTGCTTTTCTTTTTGTGAGTTCAGGCAATCTTCCAGCGATTGAGACGCGACCTCATCTGTAGTACCGGCGTTTCCAGACTTCAAGGGTGAGTTGCTTCGATCGAGCTACCTTGAATCTATCATTAGAGTTGTAGCCACTTGTTTCGGGCTTAAACTATTTCCTTGTTTTGGGTTTGCATCCCTGTATTCTAGACATTTGTAGGTTGTTTGGTACTGTGACTTTCAGATTCTAGGGGGTAATTTCCGCAGATTTATATTAATGAAGTGGTTTTGTTATTATTGTTTTGCTAGTTTAATTTCCGAACTTTGGTTTTGATCTGTTAGAATGGTTAAGTTCGGGGAAGTGATAGTTCGCTCACCCAGGGGGGTTGGGTGAGTTCCACTCACGGCGGTCTGGGTCATGACAAAGATGGTATCAGAGCCCTAGGTTCGTTGATCTCGTCATACCAAACAGGTCTAGTAGAGTCTTCCAAAATGGTGCGGAGATGTCCGTACTTTTCTTCGAGAGGCTATGGGGCTTTAGGAAAAAACTATCTCTTACTTCTTTCCTTCGTGCTATAACTCGATTCCAATTGGTATCTGGTGATACAAATTGGTATCTAACCTCATCCACTCTTCTGTCTGCAGATGGTTAATACAAGGAACAACGGAGCTAGAGCAGCGGTCCCAGCAGCGAGCCCGACTGTCAGTGGTAGAGGCAGGGAAAGGGGTAGAGGATGAGGTAGAGCCGCATCCGCCAGGGGTGGAGATCAAGAGGTTGTTGGAGAGTGTGAAGCAACCCCTCCCCCACTTCAGGAACATGTTGCTGAAGATGTAGAAGTTATGGCTGAAAATGGCGGGCATAAGAGGAGGCAGCACCGGTTGGGGGTGCAAGCCTTCAAGATATGACACTAGAAGCTTTTCAACAGGCTTGGAATAGTTTGAGTGGGTTGGTGGGTGCTGGAGCCATACCCGCGACATTTGCAAATCATGTTTTGAATACTCAGCCAGTGGTTACTACAACACCTAGGATGGACGGGACCTCAGACATGAATGACTTCTTCAGGCCAATGTTAGGCCCAGTGATGACAGGGAATGAGCATGAGATGCTGACCAAGTTTCTCAAGCTGAAACCTCCGACATTTCAGGGTACTGATAGAGAAGATTCTTATGAGTTCATCTTGGACTGTTATGAAAGGTTGCACAAGTTAGGTATTGTATGTCAGCATGGGGTTGAGTTTGTCACTTTTGAGCTGCAGGGTGATGCTAAGCAGTGGTGGAGGTCTCATGTGGAGTGTCGGTCTTTCGTTCTATTCCTCACTGACTTGGGAACAGTTCCACGCTCTGTTTTTAGAGAAGTACGTACCCCGTACTTTGAGAGACCAGAAGAAGGATGAGTTCTTGAACTTAGAGCAGGGTAGCATGTCAGTCTCTGCTTACGAGGCTAAGTTTCATGCCTTGTCTTGTTTTGCCACATAGATTTTGGGTTCCAAGGAGGAACGGGTCCGGTTGTTTGTGAAATGTTTGAATACTGAGCTACAGGTACTGTCAGTGCATATGACTTCATTAGGAAGGGGCTTCAATGAAGTGGTAGATTATGTGAAAACATTGGAAGGGGTCAAGCAAGTAGGGCAGACTAAGGCTTTAGCCAATAAGCCCCGGCATGAGGGAAATTTCGGTAGTTCATACTCCAGGGGCCAGAATCAGCAGGCATACCCAGCCCGTCCTATTCATTCAGCTATGCCAGCTGCTACAGGTGGTCGTCAGGGAGCTCATAATCAGTCTTCAGCTCCTAAAGGCCAGGGAGATTCTTATACATCAGCTAGCAAGACTACACTTGATCGTGGTTGCTTCAATTGTGGTGATCTGGACTACTTTAAGAGGGAGTCCCCACTCAGGCAGACAGGTAATCATGGTCAGCAACAGTCTAGAGCGGTGGTCCTGGCAGGTAGAGGCGGTAATGCTAGAGGTCATCCACAGAGTGGGCGAGGTAGCTTTCAGGGAGGCCGAGGCGACAGAAGGAACGGCAGCGCGGGCAGAGGTGCAGCGCAGCCGGCCTGAGAAGTTGCCCAGATTGATGATCAAGCTCATTGTTATGCATTTCCAGGGAGAACTGAGCCGAAAGACAATTAGCATGGGTAGTTTGGCTTATTTGGGGGTGTCCAAACAACCACTAGCAAGGGAAATTCGGGCTTTGGAGGCCAAGTTCATGCACTTGGGTGTTTCAGAACAGGATGGGTTGTTGGTCAGCATTGAGGTCAAAGCCACCTTCATAGAGAAAATAAGGCCAAACAGAGTCAGGCTCCAAAACTGAGAAAGCTTCGAGGTAAGGTAATATCCACGGAATCTAGGGACGTCAAGTTAGACTCCGGTGGAGTGCTACATTACAGAGAAAGGATTTGTGTTCCTCGGGTTGATGATATAATTCAGAAAATCTTGGCAGAAGCTCATGGTTCGCGGTACTCAATTCATCCGGTGTGACTAAAATGTACAGGAACATGAGGCAGCGTTACTGGTGGCCCGAGATGAAAAGAGACATAGTCGACTTTGTGTCCAAATGTCAGAACTGCCAGCAGGTAAAGTATGAATATCAGAGACCTGCAGGACTACTTCAGAGAATGCCAATTCCAGAGTGGAAGTGGGAAAGGATATCCATGGACTTTGTGGTAGGTCTTCCCAGGACATTGGAGAAGTATAACTCAATTTGGGTCATTGCTGACAGGCTGATCAAGTCTGCTCAATTCATTCCGGTCAGGGTAGATTACAATTCGCAGCAATTGGCTAAGATCTACGTGAAGGAGATTGTGAGATTGCATGGGGTGCCACTGTCCATCATTTCAGACATGGATACGCAGTTCACCTCTAAATTTTGGGTCAAGCTGCATGAAGAGTTGGGTACACAACTCACTTTTAGCACAGCCTTCCATCCTCAGACTAATGGTCAGTCGGAGAGGACGATCCAGGTATTGGAGGACATGCTGAGAGCATGTGTGATGGACTTCGGGGGCCATTGGGACCAGTTCCTACTGTTGTGCAAATTCTCGTACAATAATAGCTACCACTCCAGTATTGACATGGCACCATTCGAGGCGTTGTATGGGAGGAACTGCAGATCCCCGATTGGGTGGTTTGAGGAAGGCGATGTAAAGCCTTTGGGAGTAGAATTGGTAAAGGAAGCGCAAGAAAAGGTAAGAGGCATTCAGGCCAATTTGTTGGCTGCCCAAAGCAGGCAAAAGGAGTATGCAGATCGCAAAGTCTGGGACATGGAATTTTAGGTTGGTGAACAGGTATTGTTGAAAGCGTCACCAATGAAGGGAGTTATGCGGTTTGGTAAGAAGGGCAAGCTTAGCCCTTGGTTCATCAGTCTGTTTGAGGTTCTTGAGATTGTGAGGCCAGTGGCTTACAAGTTAGCACTGCCGCCCAGTTTATCGGGCGTCCATCCGGTATTCCATGTATCCATTCTTAAGAGATACCATGGGGATGGGGACTACATCATCAAGTGGGATGAGGTGCTTTTCGATAAGGATCTTCCCTATGAAGAAGAACCAATCTTGATTTTTGCTCGGGATGTACGGAGGTTGAGGACAAAGGTGATTGATATGGTAAAGGTTCAGTGGAAGCATCATCCGGTTGAGGAGGCCACTTGGAAAACCGAGAAGGACATGCGGGGCAAGTACCCTCATTTGCTTGAGGATTCAGGTACTACACTTGCTTTCCTTTATTTCCGTAATTTCGAGTTTGATCATTCGGGGATGAATGATGGGTAAATTGGTATCTGTTGTAACGACCGGGTCTGTTGTTATGGGTAGTCCAATCGTGCCAAGTTTTAGATTTAGAAAACTCTGGGTTTGGGAGTTTGAAATTCTGGGCTAGGCTAGCCTCGGCCGGTTTTGGAGCGAGGTGGAGTCTAGAAAAAACCGGGTAAGGATTGTGTTAGGTGTCTTATTTTGAGCTAGTTTTCCATGTAGCCAAGACATACAGGAGTCTGGGGAACTTTTCAGAAACGAATCCGGGTAAGTAGAACTCCAGGAATCGCGATTAACGTGAAGGGGTTGTTTCAGATCGTCGAGGGAAGCAAGTGTGTTGTTGGGAAAATTTGGGAGATTTCCGGACATTCTGTTCGTGACGAGTGCAACCGCTCCACCGTAGAGACCTCCACTATAGCTTATTAAAACCCCGTTCTGAGGCTACTGCCTCCCGTCACCCCGCTATAGCGGACAGCCATCCGCTATAGCAGAATAAATACCGCTATAGCTGAGTGACATCAGCCCGGTCCAAATTTCAAAAATTATAAATTTCTCCGTCACATCAACCCCGCTTAATACTAAATATTTTTAAAATCGTTCTCGAGGTTTTGCAATATCATGGTTTCTAGAATAACGACGGATCCGGTCGTTACCAATGGTCTGCAGTTTTAGATCCTTCAACCTCACACAATTTATTCAATGTTGCATTCACATTTTTAAGTTTCAGATTTCACAGTCATGGTTTCAATGTCGGTATTTTAATCGGTTTGGTTCGATTTGCAATTTGATTTGATTTTTCACCAAATCGTGAACAACCCTACTTGTATCAATATGTGCTAAATATATAAGCTATATCTTAGATATGTATCAATATGAGAATCGGTTTACCAAAGTTTTCATTCTATTAAGAAAGTTTTCGATCGATTTCATTGCATTCCATTTACTTGTATTTGTATCATGAGTAATATTATTTTCGAATGAAATTACAAAAATAAATTGTCACAAACAAATACTGTAATACATACGTGAAGTTACTTTACTATATTGGAGAAACACATGGTATAGAATCTCTGTGTTTCGGATCATCTGAGGCCTCAATATGATGCTCATCATACATCTCGAGGTCACAATGAAATTCTGGTACTCCGTCTCTACATCTGCTTTCTAAAACCTCAAGAGAAACGTTATATTGGCTTTCTTGAATTACTAAATAGTCAATGCACTGCAAAATACAAGCCTCTTCTATTGATGGAGAGTATATTTTACAATTTACTAATGTTATAGCCGTTATGAAGAAAAACACGCAAATATGCTTCAATATCATCATCCCTTTACAAGTCATTCTTGTATTTATATTACCTGCCAAGATAAGCAACTATCCAATATTGTTAAAAGTTCCAAATGTGCCATTTTTGAAATTTATAAAAGTTAGAAATGTTGTATAAAAATGTGCACTTATGTGTACAGATGTCGTTGTCGTTCTAACTTCGATAATTGTTCTGCCCTTTTCATAATTTTAAAATTTAAATACACAGTCAGAATAATTTGATTGATATAACACATCGGCCTAACTCAATTGCCCATCCCACAATCGATATTGTGGGAGACTTAATTAACAACCCCGTCACGTCCAGTTTTGAACACTCTTTATTGTGTGTATACTGAAATAAGTTCTGCCATTAACGATTAGAAGACATTTTTCAACCTACAAATTTCAAATGTAAAAGAATGAAGAAGCAATGATGCCACACAACAGTAAGAAATGAAACAAACAAACAAATTAAATAAATACAAGGTGATCAAGGAAAAAATATTTGCTTACCCTTTATTTTGCTAGCATAACAATGTTTGATTTAAACTGACATTTTCTAAAGACAAGGTTGTAGGGCATAAATAGATAGAACAAATTAGTAGAATGTAGACATGTACGTTATGAATGAACAAAAGTTTCAGTAGTGTTCAAGGCTGGAAAAACTCAACTCATATGCTCAGAAGAGACATTAATGAAAGTCTCAGTAATATTGCAATTATCCTTTCTGTTGGAAAAATATTATAATATCTATTCATCTTTTTAATATGTATTTACTTAGCCTTAAATGGGTGGTTAATGAGAGAATATTAAAAGTTTCTCTTATGTTACCTTGACCAAATTAAAAAACCTTGATAACCTCTTTATCACCTCTCTCGTCCTATATTAGTTGGTCACTTTACTAAAAATAGTTGTTCCATATTAGTTGTTTACCTTACTAAATTAAGAGAGAATTAATTATATTTTTCTCATATTACACTTGCTATTACTTCTTTTTTAAAGTGTGAACACTTGTTTGTAAAGTTTTAAAAAGTTTTTTAAGAACTATTTTTTTATTTATAATTTTTTAAGATGCATTTAAAAGGAAAAACGGCCAACTAATATGAAATAGAGGAAGTACCTTTATTCTCTAGTCATTAATATTTCCTATTCATTGGAGCCTTTTCACCAATGACAAAAGATGAATTTTTTTCATCTATATAAAGTGAAGTCTTCTTCCTTATAAGGATGGAATAGACTTCGTATATTCTTCCTCCCAGACTATATTGTGTTGAATTTTCTTTCTTATTGAATTTTGTCAGTTTGTGTACTCCTAATTTTATACTTGAAAAGTTGTTGAATATATCCATCATCTATGGATTAATGCTATAGCTGATTAATTCAATTTGAATCCTGAAAAGTTCCAAGGATTTTCTCTGTGAAAATGAAGCTAAATTAATTACTATTCCCCAAACACAAGATATCTGATGTTTTTTTTTTTTTCTTTGATATCTGATGTTTGATTCTTGAAATTAAGCTATACTTATTATTTTGTTAAGAACATTGAAACTGCGCGCATATGAATTGTATCATTGGTTATCTTTGATCCAAGGAGAACACGTATATGTTGAAACATATATAATTACTACATACGAACAACTTATCAAGTTTTATGTGTGGTAAATATTTGTGGACAACTAATATATGCACCGCTATATATGTTGTTTGTACCTACACTTTTTTTTTTTTACTTAATCCTAATTAATTTATACAAATTATTACCTCATTAAATCATGTAATAATAATAAATTTATACATCTCAAATGACGAGCTGTCCACACCTTCACTCTAGTGGAAGGGGTTAGAATTTCACTATATCCCCCCTCTCAGTTTCCTACCACCACCACACTCAACCCCCCCCCCCCCCCCCCCCCCAAAAAAAAAAGGGTGTAAATATCTTCATTTTCTAGACAATGTCAACTATTAACCTCTATCCAATGGAGCACCACAACAAAGTGATATACAAAAGTCTAGTCCAATGTTGACGTTGACATGTAATGTTACTTCATTACTACTCTCTTCTAAAATCTCATTTTGAAAGTAAATATACACAACAATGATGAGATGTGAGACCCAAAAAATTAATGATTTTTTAAAAAAGAGTTATTGATTTATTTGTTCAAAAATTAAAATGTCAGTAGAATTTTTTTCCCTCGCCAAGGTGCGATCACTATAATTACTTGTTCCAGAAGTATCAGATTTACTAAACTAACCATAAAAAATTTAAAAAAAGAAAAAGGAGATGCTAAGAGATAGGAGGATAGAGATTTTTCATTCACAATAACATAAAACAGTACACTTGTCCTTCTAAATACAACTAAGACCACAATACAATCTCTAATTTACTGGAGTGGACTAAATTTAAATACATTAAAACTTAAGTTGGGCTAAACTGAATATTAGAAACTCTACTAAAATCCAATACTACTGACTTAAGTGTAACTAATATAGAAACCTTCTTTACTATAACAGTGAGCTTGTCCTCAGATCAACAACGTCTATTGTATCACCAAATAAGCAGCAGGTACAACATCTGCAAGCCTATTAGTTACACACAAGTTCACTAATTACTTAATCATATCTTGCAATCTCTAGCACAAGGGTATGGGTCTATGTATTGAAACCCTTCTCTCTTAAAGTACCAATCCGCAACAGCTTCACTAATTATCTACAACGTTACAACACAATATGTTATTATAACTCATATAGGCGCGCGCATGATATATAAGATTCAAAAAAATGAAATGCATACATTCAAACTTTATATACAGAAGAATAATTACCTTGTGATGTAATCGTAGAGAGGTAGGATTAAACTAGAATTCCACCATGAGAATGGCAAGATGTGATGAAATAACCTCTTGTAAAAGAAGGGGTTAGTCCACTGAATGCCTTCATGAACACTACTCCAAATCTCCCGTTCTAGCAAATACGGTGCAATTTATGCACCACCACCAAATGGATTATATTTTTTCACTACTAGCACGAAAATTATCTCAATTCATCAATGGAAAAATCTTATCAAGATCTCAATCTTGAAATTGCAAAAACTAAATTTAGACCTGGACTTTTTTAATAGTTTTTTTGTTGTTGGTGGTGTGGTTGAGGTTCAATGAAAACACCTGGACAAAGCTACATACAAAATTGGAGGTGATTTCGACTGGTTCAGAGTTAAATTTCATATCTAAAATCAACCAAGACAACATCACCTCAATAATGTATAGCATGTATGTATATCATTATATATCTTACATAGATTTTCATGGATATACATTATATACATTATTCACTGATATACATGACATATGTATTAGGAAATATGAGGTGATATATACACGGATCATACATACGGATGAAGTCGTTTTCAGCCTTTCTAATCTGAAAATTAACTCAAATATGCCTCAAAAACAACTTCAAAATTTATAATCAAGCTCATTAAGATGTTTCTGATAAAATCTGATCAAGATAAATCACAATTACACATATTGAAAAAAATCGAACCAAGCTTCAATGGTCTACATTTTCAGATCCTTCAACCTGACACAATTTATTCAATGTTACATTCACATTTTTAAGTTTGAGATTTAGCAGCCATGGTTTCAATGCCTTTGGGTGAGAGTTCGAGGCAGTGTTAAACAAGGCAGAAGCTGCAATATTAAGACATTAGATTGGAGTATTTCCCCTTTAATTAATTAATTAATGCATCTTTCGAGTGGAATAGATTGGAGTATTTATGTTTTTTAACAGTAATGGATGAGAATATTTTTTAATAAGCAAAATATTAAATGATTTGTTTGAAAATATTAAGAGTAACCAACAGAAAACACATTAGTATAGGAGCTAATTACTTCCTCAAACACTAGTTTTCCAAATTATATTTTTTACCACTAAAACTGATTCTTTCGGATACATATTCATGTATTTGTGTATCTGAATTTCAAATTTCATGTATTTGTGTATTCGAGTTTCACAATTTCACGTATATTTTCATGTATTTATGTATCTGAGTTTTGTAATTTCATGTATCCGTACATATGAGTTTCATAATTTCACGTATATTTTCATATATCTGTGAAATTTGAGTTTCTCGACCGACAAGCAACAATGGCGCCTGTTTCAGATCAAAATATTAAGAAACCAAGCGTAAAAGGTCAGTAGTAATACGTTGGAGAACAAAGTTCCAGCCAGCAAAAGAAAATCACAAGACTATGAAATCTATCCAGATCCGAGATTTTTCTGTGAATTTCTTCGAATCCAGTGCACTTGTGAAAATGAGAAGAAAATGACAATAAAATGGGGTCGTGAAATGCTTCTTCCATAGCAAGGTTAGCCGGAGCAGTGCCTCGATGACGATCAGATCTGTAAGAATAAGGAGAAACAGAGGGAGAGCGGTAGTGGTGGTTGCTCCGGAGCTCTCACGTGAGGCGGAGATCAACAGTTGAGATTGATTGTGCTTCAAGTGTAAGGAAATGGATGCTGGGTCTAATTCAACCCCAAAAACTAGTTTAAAGGGAGGACGATTTTCGAAGTTTACATAATTCATAGAGATTGAAACCTATTTTATGAAATTCACATCAAAATTCCATGTGAGGAGGTGAGATTAGGCAAAGATTTTGGTGGGATGTTGTGATTTAGAACGTGGCCACATGCTGAAATGATGGAGTGGCACAACTGAACTAAATCCATATGGCAGTATTGTGATGGGCTCATTAATATCTAAGTTGATAAGGACTTTGCTACATGAAAACAAAGTGGATCAAACAAACATGGGAAAAAGAAATAGTGTAAAACAACATAAAACACAGTAGTTTGGTCTCTAATTACGTTTTATCCCACTACTTTAAAATATTACATTTTCCCCGGTAGTTTAAAAAAGGAAAGGCGTGTATCCTTTGTATTTTCGTGTATCCTGGATACATATAACCTCTTCATTAATGGTAAATCTGTTTCTATTATGGCGCTTTAAAAGGAAATAAAATATTTACAATTAATGAGGAGTAAATCATTAATTGTAAATCTATTACTATTAGGGCGCTTTAAAAGGAAATAACAGATTTACAATTAATGAGGAGTAAATCACGCGTCAATCACTTTGAAATGCATCTGCAGTATCCTCATCTCCACAAACAACTGGAGAATTCAAATTTCAATTTAAAATTACTTGGATACACATCAAACCAACAAGTAACTCCATTATATAGGATACAGGTAATAATAGATCTCAAATATCTAAGGATACACATTTAAACAGCAAACAACAATAGGTATACTTGGATACACTGTTAACACTGTATCCAAGATTATAAACTTGGATACATTATAATAGTGTTAAGGATACTTCTCAATATCTAAGGATACCCATCTAAACAACAAATAGATATATGTATACTTGGATACATGTTAATATTGGATACAAGTTTGTAAGCTTGGATACATTGTAACAGTGTTAAGGATACATGTTACCAACATCTCAAATAGCATGTTGCAGTAGTATTGGGATACATGTTAACATGAATTAATCCTGGATACATGTAACACAAGATTTGCTTATAATGTTATCCCTGGATACGTATTGCTTTGTTTTGATTTGAAACTTTAAATTTACAAAAGTTACACATTTACAACTCAGATAGATATATGTATACTTGGATACATGAAAAATAACACTGGATACATGGTAACAAGTTGGTAACACTGGAAAATAACATTTGGGTTTGAGTCCCTTGTTCTTGATTTCAAATTTTTGTGCAATTCATTCATTTTGACTTGATCATTTCTAAATTTGGATCTATTTTCAGCAAAGTCTTCTTCTTCAAAGTCTCTAACAGCCGGAACAAAGGTCGGAGAAGGCACTTCATTGTTCTCCATTTGAGATATACCTAAATCAAATGAAGGCCATTGTTGGTTACTTGGTATTATCAAGTTATCTGATTCGTTATCCATGAAGGCAATCGTTGATTCGTTATCAAGTAATTACTCTTATAGATTATGATAACTTAGAACTAAACTATAGTAAAAGTTGAAAAACGAATTTTACCAACCTCAACAATGGAAGATTATGATCCAGCAAGCGCCATTTTTTTTTTTGAAAAGTGGAGGAAGATCGTGTGGAAGATGGAGCCTTGGTTGAAGGCGTGATTTGGGGAAAACGATTATAGAGAGAGAACAACCGTTGCCTTTAGATACAAGTTGAGTGATTTTAGGCCCTTTTTTAGGGATTGTGGTGGATACAGTTTTTTAACCATGTAATTTTAATTTAATGGGATAAATGTAATTATTTTAAAGTATTGGGATATTTAGTAATTAAGGTAAGGATGTTTGATTATTTATGTAGTTTTTCCAAAGAAATATACTTCGCATGTAACAAAAGTGGGTCGAATGATCAATTTTTGTAATAAATGATAATTAAGTTATTTTGGGTAAAGAATTTTGACTCAGTGAATATCTTGTCTAAATTTTTCCGTAAAGAAATGGATCTTAAATTTAACTCAATCCTAAAAGTTAACTTAAAGGAAGGAGGATTGTCCAAGTCCAGATAAAAAAACTGCGTATTTCATTAACCACCGATGTAGAGCTTTTTTCATTCTTTAACAAGTAGGTAGTCGGAAACCCCATTTTTGACATATTTTACGTCCAAGATATTTTCTACGTACTTCCAAGATTGACTTATTTCTTTAAAGCCTTCGAGTGAAATCACTCGTGAAAGAAAAAGAAAAAGACTTTTGTATAATGGAGTGGTGCTTGTATTGTTGAATCAAACTTATAAGACATGAGTAGTAAAAAATCATTAGAAACAATTGACATCAGAAAAACGAAGTCAAGTTTCCTAACTTTGAAAGTTGTCATTTGCTTACGTAAATGCTTTGGACATTTCCAAGTGAGAATAGCATTGTAATTATGAGGGGCACATTTGTCCATTTCATGTTATAACATAATGGTATCTGTTTTTTGAAATTTTGCCTATTTAAATAGAACTTAACATTTATTCGTAGAATTTTTTTTATACTAATCTACTTTTGGACTTGTCTAGTGCAGTTTACATCTCTCGTGTAGTTTGCGAGCTATTACACAGTGAGCAGATTACCACAAAGTGCTCACCACAGAGTACTCACTCGAAGGGCAGAGGCTGTGACAGAGGTGTGGCTTTCCCTGTGGGTTCCAAAAAAAAATTACTCTTTTTGATCCATTTTACTTGTCATGTTTTCCTTTCATTAAAATAGTAATTTGACTAAATTATTCTTATTTATTTTTTGAACTCAATTTAGTACATTACAATTTTTTTAAGATGTTAATTTTTCTCCATATTTATTGAGTAAAGGTAAATTAAAGGTGAAAATTAATAATCAATTATATCTTGATCTATTAAAATGACAATTAATTTTGTCCCTAACGTTCCTTCTTAAATACTCTTCTACAGTATTAGTTCAATTCCTTAATATTTTTCTCACTATTACATTCAATTTTATCTATTTGAAAGTAAACATACTTTTGGAAATTAAGATGGTAATTGGATTTATTTTTTGGTAAATTGTTTTTGAAAAAACGTTATTGACAAAAGATTTTGGTAAAGTAGAAAAAGACTAATAGAATCCACGACTTTGTTAAAACTAATCAAATCTTAAATTATTATTGGCTAAAACTATCACTCAAATCTTAAATTATTACTGGCAAGCATTCTCACTAGTAGAAATTAGAATAAATAAACTTTGAAGGGTGCTTAAACTTTGAAGAAAGGAGGGGATCTATAATAGTGGCTGTGAATTCTTGAAAATCTAATAATTTTCTTTTTTCAGTTCCTATAATTATATTATAAAGTCTATTAATGTATAAGAATTTGTAGAAGGGGAGTCTTGGAGTAACTGGTAAAGTTGCTGCCATGTGACAGAAGGTCACGGGTTCAAGCCTTGGAAATAGCCTCTGACAGAAATGCAAGGTACGGTTACGTACAATATTGACCCTTGTGGTCCGGTCCCCCGGACCCTGCGCAGCACCGGGCTGCCCTTTAATTTGTAGATGAGAACCCAATACCAAAATATGTTGTTGGGCAATGAAATTCATTCTTTTTTTTAGTTTTCTTTTATTTTCATCTTATAGTGTATATTTTGTGATATAATATATTTCAATTTTTCTATGTCATGAATATCATGAAGCATCTCTTGCAAAAGTAATGTATAAATTATACTTCTTTATTTTCAATTTACGTGGTTTTTCTCATTTTTTAAGAGTCCATTTGACTATATTTTGAAGTTAAATTGTCTTATATCAATGTAATCTTTTAAAATTAAAATAATAAAAAATTATATGAAAAATACTATATGTTATAATTTTTTCATGTCAATACGATGAAATAATATATTTCAAAATATTGATTGAATTTTTCATAGACTGAATCTTAAAAAATGAAAAATGTCACATAAATTAAAATAAAATGACTAATATCCATTGAGGTTTGTTTCACCAGAAAAAGCCAATACTTTCTAACAATATTACATTACGTGCAACTTAGTACCCAATTCGAAAAGAAAAAGTGAAAGAACCTAAATGAAAAAACTCTACCAATCTAAAACTCAAAGAAATCCTTGATATTTTTGTCACATTCAACTAAGAGCATGTGAGCTTATTCTCCTAAAAAATAATCCAAATTAATAAAGTTAGAAAAAAAATCTTGGAAAGATTATTATATGTAGATTTCAAGATAAGCCAATACCTTTTGGCTTTCTCCTTTCTGATTGACTAATTCGTTGGGTAGGTTCTCCTTTTCTCTCTTAGATCGATGTTTATTCGTTGGGTTCTAGTTATTTGTTTACAATTTAATTATTATATTTAAATAGGTTGAAATTACAAAGTGACAGTCAATATGATCACAAAATTACATATTTATTTGATTTTATTAAAAATTTATATATTTTAAATTCTGAATTCACTTCTAACGATAAACTTTATAATTAAACTACATAATATTTAGCTAAATTTCAAAAACACTTGTAATAGAATAAAAAGTTCTCACGTTTAGTCAACAAACAAATAAAAACAACATCTTCAAGAAGTAATCACATATATTTTATCAGTAAAATAAACAAAAATAACATTTTTAATTTAAAAAGTTTCAGTTTACAAGAAAAGTGTAATTTCAATGGACAAATCATACCTCTGCTATTAACAAATACAAATAAAAATTAACATTTTCAATATTGGAATCACACCCTTCAAGCAGATATAAATTTATTTAAGTTGAAACAAAAATTTCAATTGAAAATATTGTTACACCATTAGTACTCTATCATAATTTCAAAATGTTATCTATATACGCAAATGCTTATTATTCTCGTGAGCATGATAAAAATTAGATTAAGATGTGTTATTGGAATTTCACTTATATTAGTTTAGGAAGGTAATTATGCCTTTTTTCAAACTCAAAATCTAAAGTTTCAGATATTTTTTTCCAAACTATGGTCGGGAGGCCTTTAAAAATGAATAAACTTCAACTACCTTCCTTGAGAAGAAGAGCAAAGAAGACCCCATACTGGTACTATGATCCTCCATAATCCTTCTTTTTTTCGTTTTTCTTTGTGAATGCATTTATTGTGGCAATCTGGATGCATCACCTGTGTGTTTGGCTACCTTAAGATATTTGTCAGATCATGATATTTATTGTTATACTCTAAGATGTAAAAGGAGGTTACGCCTTATGTTCTCCTCCAACCTATTTTTTATTGAAGTGATATAAATGTGGTAGGGGTCTTGTCAAATTTCCCATCACACGGGAAGTGTATACTCACGTGCGAATGGATTTATGATAAAAAGAAGTTTCAGATTTTGAATGTTTTGAATTTCCTTCCATATGTATTCATTTCTAATTCATATACAACATAATTTATTTGACAAAGAATATTCAATTGACTATCTTTCGACCAGCCTAGCTCCCTACATTGCATTAATGAAAATTGTATACAATAAAATAAATGGTTATAGTTTCTAAAGTATGAGAAATTTTAAGGAAAATAAGTAAAAATTAAATTTCAGAGTGAACGTGAATGAAACAGGTTGATTCTACACATGCTAGTTTTTCAGTAAATAGGAATAGCAATTGGGACGGGACGAGGCGAGGTGAGACAACAGACGGGGCGGGGCAAAATTTATTTTGCTAAAATTTTAAATAGAGATGGTGATTTTTGTAGAAAGATAAGCCAAAGCCCAAAAAAATTAGGAGATTTGCTAAAGTTGAGTTTTTAAGAGATTTGATGATATAGAAAACGTACAATAATGAATCTGGAGTATAAATTTACATATTTTTAAGTATGATTTAACATCTTACCAATTAATTATATATTTGAAATAACTATAATATATGATTTCTTATATAAAAATCACGTCTACAGTAAGTTTTTATTCTGCTAGTTTATGCTTAAAATTTGCCACTATATTTTATCCTTAAATATATACTAGAGTAGATGGTGTGAAAAATAACTAAATAGGTACTATTGCTATTATTATTTGTTTTTTATTTAAAAAATGGTAATATAAAGGTTTCAACAACCTAACACAACATCCAATAAATTACTTCATCAATCACTGCCCTAATTTTCTTCTTCTTCTGCATTTGCATTTTAATTTATTATTATTTGTATACAAAATTATTAATAAAATTTCTTTTAACATAAACTGATAGGGAGGAAGTAATAAATGTTTAAAAATTATAGACTTCTCCCCACCTCAAGAGACAAAATAAATTATCGTAATTCAATATGGGATGAAGTTGATACATTTCCATGTTTGATAAAAAGTTGTTCAATGAATGGATATGCAGAACTCGTTTTATAGTCTAAATAAGAGAAAAGAAAAACAAAGAAAAAAATGAAAGAGAGTATAAATAGGGCAGGGCGGGGCAGCGCTTAATAGGGCGGAGCAGTGCAAGGCAAAATTTTGAATAAATAGTAAATGGTGCAGACAGAACGAGTCAAAATTTTAGTAGGTCAAGACTTATCCCACCTTAATCCATCCTATCCTTACCAGCAAACCAAGGGCATAGGATATACTGTAGGCGTTTGGCCATAAATATTATTCACAATATTTCGGAATACGTTTTCATTTTATTTCAGAATACTTGTTTGGCCATGAAAACCAAAAACATATTTCGGAATATGTTTTCACAATTTTTGATTTTTTGAAAAACACCTCTTGAGGTGTATTCACTATTTTTAGATTCAATTTTTCCTCTCACTTTATTTTTAGATACTACACCAACTCAATAGTCTAAAATATTTTTGAAAATACTATGGCCAAACACAACTCCAAATAAAGTGAATACCAAATAAAGTGAATACGTTTTTGGTTTTTATGGCCAAACGTGTCCATAGTAGTTGTAAATATTATTCACAATATTTTGAAATACGTTTTTACTTTATTCCAGAATACTTGTTTGGCTATGAAAACCAAAAACATATTCCAAAATATGTTTTCACAATTTTTGATTTTTTGAAAAACACCTCTTGAGGTGTATTCACTATTTTTTGATTCAATTTTTCCTCTCATTTTATTTTTAAATACTACACCAACTCAATAGTCTAAAATATTTTTGAAAATACTATGGCCAAACATAACTCCAACTCTATTTTTAACTTTAAAGTGAATACCAAATAAAGTGAATAAGTTTTTGATTTTTATGGCCAAATGGGTCCATAGTTTTTCATTAATTTGAAGAAAATCTGTTTGCTTTGGTTCCAAAAACTAGCTAACTGTATTTAACAAAAAGAATACGACAATTTTTCAATCTTATGAAAGATGCCCAACAACTTTTTATAAACTAATTAAGTTGGAATAAAAGTTGAATATTATCTCCCTTTACTTGCTTTTTATTGATAATCTACATAGGGTACATGAGTTCATCAGGGCTGCTTAATATATTTATTGCTTAGGGTATGTTTGGTATGGTGCGTGAAAAATATTTTTTGATTTTTTCATGTTCAGTTGATCAAAAAATTTGAAAAATATTTTTTCTAAAAAGACAAATTCCTTAAAAAATAAAGAAAATGACTTTTCAGTATAAGAGTAAAAAAAACAAGTACGAGAAGTAACATTTCATATTGATTGTATCCTTCCTACTTTCCAACACACCTCATCTTCATTTCACCCCTCTATAGACCCCATCCCCACCACCCTGCACCCCATCACCACACCCCACCTCTCATATTATTTATCTAGATTATATACAAATATTTTTAGAATATTATATTTTACTTACGTATTAAATACAAAAAAATAAGCTAGAAACTCACTTATTTTCCTAAAAAATATTTTCCTTCCTACCGAACCCACCCTCACTTAATAGTATTCTAAGCTCAAAGAGTTTGTGTCACATTCACTAAGCCATTTGGAGCATTCAAATAGTAATAGTATATTTTGATGTTTAGATTGTATGAAAATATGTCGAACATTTAATATAATAGTAAAAAGTTGTTAAATTTTTGAGATATTTAAAAAAATGACTTATAAAATTAAAAAAGAAAGGAGTAATGAGCTGCTTTATAAATCGCATATATAGCTTTATAAAAATAGTAATGGTATATTAAGAAATTGCGCAGGAAGAAAAACTAACGGTCACAAATTTGAGCGATACTCTCTCCGTCCCAATTTATATGAGTTACTTTAACTTGGCACGGAGTTTAAGAAAGAAAGGAAGACTTTTTTGAAATTTGTGGTCTAAAATAAGTCATAGAAGTTTGTGTGGTTGTAAATTATTTTATTAAGAGTGAAATAAACATTTTAAAGTTAAATTATTACTAAATATAGAAATGTGTCATTCTTTTTGGGACTGACTAAAAAGGAAAGTAAATCGTGAGTATTATATTCTCATAGTCCTCTAGATCATACATCAAATACAACGCAAAGGTGATGCAATCACACAGAAGGAGACGCACAGCAAAAACTTACAATACTCTTTCTGGAAAAAATATGTACAATCAACTAATTTTGGAGTTTGACTTTTATCATACTTAATTCTAAGACTTTGACATTTTTCATTTAAATATCTAGCTGATAGGGACCTTTTGCATTTCTTGCTGGAAAAAAATAGTAGTAGAACTCAGTTTGTTTGGTCAGTAAAGGAGGCAAGTTTGGTCAGACAGTCTTCTCTGAATATACATAACAGATATTCACATTAGAGTACTCCTTGAGTTTGGGATTGTTGGTCTCTTTCTTTATTAGCATATTTTTTCTATTGCATGCCCCATAAGAAAATATAAATTAAAATAATAATTTAATTAAATTATTTTTATTTATCTTTTGAACTCAATTTAATATTACTATCTTTTTCACTAAGTGAATCTCTCCACATTTATTGAGTAAAGGTAAAAGTGAAAATTAATACTCCCTCTATCCTAATTTATGTGACAGTACTTTTCGTTTTTCAAGAGTCAAACAATTTAAGTTTGATCGTGAATTTGAGCATGAAATCTCTAAATTTTTTGGAATAAAATTTATATATTTGAAAACTACGTAAAAAGTACTATAAGTTATAATAATTAATAATTCAAAATATTTAAAAGATATATGAAAAAATTACGGTCAAAGATAAACTTGTGTGAATTTCAAAATACAAAAAGTGTCACATAAATCGAGACGAATGGAATAATTAATTATATCTTAATTTTTGAAACTGACAACCATTTTGAACCAATTATTTTTAATAAATACTGTAGATAATTAAAATGGACCAAAGAGAGCACTACGTAAATGGAAAATTAAGGTCTTGGCAAATAAAAACGGTTCGAATTCCAAAATAATAATAATCTTGTATGTACACAGTTTTTTTAAGAGAGTATTACGCTCTCAAAACTGAGTTACATATATTTTGTTGACCTTATCCCAATTGGCTTATATGGTATATAATTTTTAATCCATCATTGTTGAATAAGTTTGAAGAAGTGGGTTGAATTTTGAAGATGGTTTCTGTGAGAAATTTGAAGTAGATATTGTTTAGACTTGTTGAAAATAGTCTAAAGAGGTTGCTTATAAATTATGAAGTTGATCATTTGGTAGAGATTTTGGCTGATTTTGAATAAGAATTGCAACTAAAGATAAATAAATTTATTTATGTAACTAACGACATGTTATAAACTTTTATACGAGATAGATATATTTGTATATTATTATTATATATTTTTATATATAGGTATATAAATACTAGACTTTTTCAGCAAAACAGAGAAGTGAAAATAAACTTGTGAGACCAATTGTCCAAGAGGTGCACCATGCAGATTGCTCAGTTTTCTGGTTTTTACCTTTTTTGATATGTATAGCCATTTGCTGAATAAAATGTTCCACTTATTTTGTCAAAAAAGATAAATATATATATACTATATAATAAGTACAAGGGTATAAATATGGTCGCCAAAAAAGGTTAGTTATGCAATGTAAATTGAAAATATGGCACGTAGATGTAAATTATGTTGTGTTAGACTAAATATTTTTGATTTTCTTTTAGTTTGTCCCGGTGTCTATATTGTTAAGTTTGTGTTAGACTAAATATTTTTGATTTTCTTTTAGTTTGTCCCGGTGTCTATATTGTTAAGTTTGTGTTCTTTAAAGAATGAGCTTTAAAGATAAGGTGTAAATTGAGAAATGTGGGTGTAATGTAATTGAAAAATATGGGGGAACCAAGTAAAGGGGAAAATGAAAGGAAAGTCATTTCTCCCTCATTGGTAGAATAGAGAAAAATTTTTGTCCTTATATTAAGAAACACTTTCTTTAGCTCTTAAAGGGTTAAGATGAGAGTGTCCCGTGCGTTGTTGTTGTTGTCGCGAACATGTGTTTCTTTTGAATAGGCACCATACCTGTTCAGAAAAGCTGTTTTTTGCACCATTTAAACCCAGAATTTTGGACTCTTTGAGTTCGCTGAAGATATTGAGGTTTGAGGTACCACGTCAATACCAGGCATATCCATTTTATCTTGGGAGGAAATAATCTGCAACCTCGGGTACAGTGAGGGGGTTAAATTCCTTAAGGACACACAACAAATTCTGTGATCTCGAATATTTTTCTACATTCTGTTTTTCCACTTTATATATCCATTTTATCCTGGGAGGAAATAATCTGCAACCTCGGGTACAGTGAGGGGGTTAAATTCCTTAAGGACACACAATAAATTCTGTGATCTCGGATATTTTTCTACATTCTGTTTTTCCATTTTACATTATTTTTCTGGCATACTTGTTGAACACAGATACCAATATATATGACATGTTTTAAATCATACATAAATTTTAAAAGTGTTTAGTTTTTATTTTTTTAAATTTTGCATTCAATCAAATATTACCACATAATTAAATTATAACAAAAGATCGATTAATTTTTTCACTTTAATATCATGTATCCGACTAGGGATGTTAAATGAGCAGACAAAATCGACGGATTCTTGATCATCCAAAAATTATTTAGATTGAAATGGGGCTAATTCAATTTTAAATTTCTCATAGATTAATTTGGATAAAATGTCAGCCAAAATTTTAAAGAATTGAAATAAGTTGAATAGAAATAAATAATAAACTTATAGACGAATTAATAATCAACTCAAACTTAAATAAATTAAACAGTTATAATTTCGAGGCTTAATTTTACCACTTTTATATCTGACTAATAAATGCACGCCAAGTAAGCTACTAAAGGGACAAAAATCAACTCTACGAACTAAAACAGAGGAATTAATCTCTTATTATGACCACAACGTCCACACAGGATTCTAGAATTGCATTAAAGCCATCACTCATTAAATAAACAACTCCTCCAATCGTTCCTAAATAATTATCATCTTTGTCAAAAATAGATAATTTACAATATTTTCTCCGTTCACTTTTATGTGTCACATTTGAATTTAACATATCCATTAAGTAAATAATGATTGACATGACTATTTTACCACACAACTCCTATTAATTAATAAGTTGGGAAAATGACGATTTTAATCTCTATGTTATTAGCTTATAATGATTTTGATCCATGTATTATTGGACTAAGCACATTTAACCTTTAATTGAATAAAATGTGTACTTTTAGTCCTTATACCTAACTTGATGTTAACTATTGGTGCTCCTTTTTTATTCTTCTTTAACAATCTCCGGTTAAATTGGCTACCATAACACATGAAAAAATAATTGTCTTTTCTTGATATGTTAAAATTGACAAGTAAAAGTGAAAATCTATTTTTGAAAAAATGGACAAGTAAAAGTGAACGGAGGGATTATATGTCATTTTAGAAAATCAAAATATAATTAATTGTTTGTTTCCATATTTAGTACTGTTAGTCATAAATATGGAGAGATATTAATATAATGCAAAAAAGAGAAAAGTATTAAATAGAGAGGAATAATAAATAAGAATAATTTAGTCAAATTACACTATAGTTAATGTTTTTCTTAAAGGACGTACAAACAAAAATATGATACTCCCAGTCCCTCTGTCCAACAATATTTGTCCATGTTACTAAAAATAGATGTCCAACAATACTTGTTTAGTTTGAAAAATCAATAAATAATTTATTCATTTTTACCCTTGCTATTAAATACTATTCATTACTCAATTTATTTTTCAAAATATTAAATTTATTTATTTAAAGGGTCATATAATAAAATTATCCCTATTATTTATTATTTTTTAATTTATGTGGCAAGTTAATTGTGGACAAATATTATTAAACGAAGGGAGTATATATTTAGGAAATTTTCTTACGTACAAACAAAAAATATGATAAGTATTTAGTAACAAAAGGAAAAGGAGTAAGATGTTTAAGTCTTTTTCTGTTCTCTTAAGGTCCCATGTCTTCACGTTCTGTCAGGGTCAAAAAAAGCCATTGGGACTACTTCTCTCTTAGTATTTGGTAACGAACGCATATAAATTAGGCCACGTAAACTCCACAAACAACGCAAATTTCAATTATTTCCCAAAAAGTTTCTTAAAGAGTGAGTCACCATAGACGGCACGTAATTGTTAATATTGAATGGCAGGACATGAATCAAGAAAATGGATGATATTAGTTGCGACCATATGGATTCAAGCGTTCACCGGAACCAACTTCGACTTCTCGGCTTACTCCTCCGAGTTGAAGGTTGTTTTGGGAATTTCACAGGTTCAGTTGAACTACCTCGCGACCGCGTCCGATCTCGGAAAGGCGCTGGGATGGTCGTCTGGATTGGCTCTTATGTATATGCCGTTGTGGTCCGTTATGTTCGTCGCTGCTTTTATGGGCTTGTTTGGTTATGGAGTTCAGTGGCTTGTTATTCTTGACCTCGTTTCCTTGCCTTATTTTGTGGTTAGTATTACTTCCCTCATGTTAAGAAAATATTAATTACAGGATAATTTAATTATATTATCCTCATTTATTACTTCTCACAGTTTAATATTTCATGATAAAGGTGAAAATAAACAACTAATTATATCTTGAACTATTTTTAGTAGAAAGTATTTTAGAACCGAGGGACTGAGGGAGTATTACTTCTCTCTTTTTTTGCTCTTATCACTATTAGAGTTAATTTGTGAAGGGAGTCACTTATTTGAAGAAAATTAAAGTTTAGAAGAAATATTATACTATTATTTTTGTCGTTTCATATCAGTTGGTCTTGTTGACCTCACACGCCTCTTAAGAATTTTTTTTAATTACAAGTGTACTTTGTTAAACTAACTTTGTTGAAATTCTAAATTTAACTATTACCTTTTTATATAGTTATTTAATACTCTATTCATTTTATATTACTTGCCCCCATACTAAATATAGTTTTCTTAATTTACTTATCTAATTTATGAAATCGAGAGAATTTTAGTATATTTTTTCCTTTCTACCTTTAGTATTAAATAACTAAATAAAATAGTAGATAAATTTGAAATTTCAAAATATCATTAATAAGATTATTTAATAAAATACATTTTTAATTAAAGTTTTTTTAAGGGGTGTGACAGATCAACAATGGCCATGTAATATGAAACCGAGGGAGTAGTAAGGATAGTATGGGGAAAAAAAATTCTTAATTTGCTAAAATGGACAACTAAAATGAAACATCTATTTTTTGATATATGAGCCAAGTAAAATGTAAATATAGAGTATTATTTTTATTTGCAATGAGTTATGCTATTTTAACTGTCTAATCACATTTTATTTCTAAAAATCACAATGAAGTCTATACTTATGTTACTACTATTATTTTCAAATGAATTGGTTGTTTTGATTTTATTATTTAAATATTTCATATAGTGTCAACTTCAGCAATTTGATAATATTATAATTAATCCGGAAAGATCAAAACATCATTGAATAGCCAAACTTTTTTCTTTACCAGAAGTATATAGAACACACTAGTATATCTTTTTGGTTGCCTCTTTTTTCTTTTTCTTTTTCAGTACGAGTACTGTTCAAGCATGAATTGTCTATTACCTTTTCCCTTTTCTTATCATGATGATAAGATGATCTCTAATCAGTTGAATTCACTTTGGCAAAAAAATTTAAAAAGTATTTTTAGGAATGAAGCAGTTTGTAATTGATTAATCAGTTTAAAAAATATTTTTTTAAAATATTAAAGCAACAATTTGTGCTTGATCAAAGTTTCAAAAGTGATTACGGAAAAAAGCTAGTTTTTTCAAACTATTCAAAAACTCTCTTATTTTTTCCTAAAAGCTTAGTCAAATACCTCAATCTTCTAAAATAAGTAGTAGTACTTTTTTATTAAAAAAAATGGCTCTCCAAAAGTTTAAATAAATAAGCTATTAATCACATCATTGCTTCCAAATAAAATTGTGGGTTATTCATTTTATATTATTTGAAATACCTGTTTTGCCAAGTTCAAGAATTGGAATGTACTTTCCTGAAAAAAGTAAAAAATGGCTGTTATAAATTATAAAAAAATTACAGATATTGAAAACATGAAAATGTCTGGTATATATTACTCCAGAACTACAACTTCATTCAGAGTGGTCCAAATTAATGTTCTACTAAAAACAAAAGGTGAAGAAAGGTCAACATTTTGTTTGTGACAGGAGAAACGAGACACTTGTCCTTTTTATCATTTGGCTTATTCTTTTGTGAAAACTCTGTTTGAACTGTATTTGGCTCGAATTATATATATACATCTGCAAAAGCGTTACATATAGTAAGAATACACATATTATGAAGATAGAATTTTCGTAAACATCAACAGGTAGGAACTTAATCAGGTCTTCGTAGCTACACTTTGCCTAATTATAATTCGTAGCAATATTTTCAGTAGCAACTGTATAATATCGGCATACAAATGCAAATACAGGCATACACATACAAATAGAGTTGAGTGTTGATTGAGAGAATATACAATCCGTATTGTATATTTTGTGGAATCTCGGCATACAAATACAAATTCGTATTGTATATTTTGTGAAATCTCGGCCTACAAATACAAACTGTTGCTATATACAAAACCGTAGTGTATATAGCAATAGTTTTAAGTCCTCTGATGCGAAATGTAATTGATATAAACTGTTGCTATAGAGCATAAGTAGGAATGGGCATTTGCCATGTTATATAATTTTTCCTATTATGAATGTATTGAATCTAAATTCTGAATTCGTCTCTGCTCACTCTGTTGACTAACTGTGTACAGGTATTTTTCCTTTGCTTGTTAGCTGGATGCAGCATCACTTGGTTCAACACAGTTTGTTTTGTTCTCTGCATAAAGAATTTCCCTTCTAACAGACCATTAGCACTTGCACTCACTGTGAGTTTCAATGGAGTTAGTGCAGCATTATACAACCTTGCTGCAATTTCTATTAACCCTTCCACTCATAGTTACCTTCTTCTTAATGCCTTCATTCCCTTATTCACCTCAATTGCAGCAATTGTCCCAATTCTTCGACAACCCCCTGTCGATCCCCTGCCCTCCGATGCCATCAAACACGAGCAACTCATATTCTTAGTACTAAACTTCCTAGCTCTAGTTACTGGCTTGTATCTTCTCTTTGTACGTTCAACTGATTCATCAACGGCTCGTGTAGTTTTTGCTGGTGCCATTTTACTACTTGTCATTCCATTGGGAATTCCAGGCATTATCTATGCACGGGGTTGGTTTCAACATAAGGTTTTCTCTAGTTTTACCCTTGAAGGATCCGGCTTCCTACTCGTTGATGCTGATGATCTTGAATTTCATAAAGAGTTCCTTAGTCGCGAGAATAGCCAGATTAATGTAACGTCCTATGGTGTCAGTGGCGATAGACCAACGGTTACACTAAGCCTAACGAGGATTCTTGGCACTGGTGGAGCTAGTGATCAAGGATGTTGTGGAAAAATAATTGGGACGGATCAGTTGTTCATGCTTGGAGAAGAACACAGGGCAGGAATGCTGGTTAAAAGATTGGATTTTTGGTTATATTATGTAGCATACTTTTGTGGAGGAACAATTGGGCTTGTGTATAGTAACAATCTTGGCCAAATTGCTCAATCACTTGGACATAGTTCAATGACTTCTACTCTTATTACGTTATACTCATCGTTCTCCTTCTTTGGCCGCTTGCTCTCTGCAGCTCCAGATTTCATCAGATTGTAAGTTAGAAGCTTACTTTTCCTCTGTTTCCTTGTTCTCTTTTGGTTGTATGAAGGGGTAGGGAAGAAGGGAATGGATCATGATACTCTGCATACCGACTTTGGTTGCATTAGGCGCAAAGCAGTTGGGAATTAGGATTTTTATCGAGGGGTGTCAAAATATGAAAAAGTAAATATACGAACAAATCAGGGGATTCAACACATAGTATATATATACATTAGAAAAGTTACCTATCTATACAGTGTAATTTTCCAACGAATGGGTGGCTTCCACTGGCGCAAATGCGGATTTAAGACAGGTTCTGCAGTTCAAATGAACTCATGGTTTGAACTAAACTATATATACATATGCAAAATAAAAACTTGAAAACGTATACATATAATAAGATCGGACTTTTTTTGAACCAACCGACTCTAAATCATGAATTTGTCCCCGTGTACTATACATGTAGGTCTTATGATTTGAGTTGAGGTTGAAGTTGAATGAATTTTGCAGGAAGTTGTATTTTGCAAGGACAGGTTGGCTAGCAATTGCATTAGTTCCAACACCAATAGCATTCTTCTTAGTAACAGCAAGTGGGAATGAGGTAGCACTTCAAGCAGGAACAGCTCTGATTGGATTGAGTTCAGGATTCATATTTGCTGCAGCAGTCTCAATAACATCAGAACTTTTTGGACCAAATAGTGTTGGAGTAAACCACAACATTCTCATCACAAACATCCCTATTGGATCACTTGTCTATGGTTTCCTTGCTGCTCTTATTTATGACAATAATGCTGCCACTTTTTCAATACAGATGATGACTGATTCAGTGGTTTGTATGGGGAGGAAATGCTACTTTTCAACTTTTATCTGGTGGGGTTGTCTTGCCCTTGTAGGACTTGTCTCCAGTGTGGTGTTGTTTTTAAGAACTCGCCCTGCTTATGAGCGATTCGAGCAAAATCGTAGAACAAATTTGTTGGACTGATGTTGGAGTTTAGCTGGGATAGAAGATTTTCTTTCGGGTTCTGTGGAGGGTGATTTACAAGAGAGGCCTTGAAAGTGGGTGATCTTGAACTTTTATCCCCGCTTGTTCTATGGGTAGAACTTTAAGTTTAACGAGTTTTGCCTAGTGAGCAACATTTTACTCATGGGGCAAGTAGGAATCAAGAGTTAAAAATCATCCATTGGGAGTAGTTAGTTTTGTGGACGTACATTAGAACATGTGTGTAAATTATTTTGAAGGGCTAGTTGCATCATTGGAACCTCATGGACTCTATTCTTTCCTCTGTTAATGCTGCATGCCGTTCACAACCACCGTCCCATCACAATTTATTGCACCAATTGATAAGTAGAAGACTCAATTTAATACAGTTTAATACATCAATAGACTTGATATGGATCTGGATCTCCTCCATTACACCTTTCCTCCATTTTGTCAAGTACACATCTGGATGAGAGACATGTGTCCTATTTAATTTTTAAAGGTCTAGATTATATTACATTAACAATATCATAACCATAGTTAAGTCAATAAATTCTGAAAAAATTACTCTCCATATTTGGCAAGAACAAGATATTCTCCACAAATTTTAATGTCCATTAATATTATAATTTTATATTTAAATATTAAAATTATAGAACATAAATCTAACAGCGTTTTAATTTAGCCTGATATATAATAGTCTTCAAAAACATTTTAATTTTAGAACAATATTTTCTTTAATTTCACAACAACAAAAAAAGAAAATGTTTTTTATAAACATATTTCTTTTCCCCTTCAAATACAGTAGCCACCGTGCATGTGCAACAATCACTTTCTCCTTAACTTTGTAATTTGGATATTTCACATTTGTAATTCTGATAACCTTTCAGTCCTTTTTTTTATTTTTTATTTTATTTGCTGTTATGTTATTCTATGATTTTTATCGGCATTGATAATTCTTCACCTTCTTTTTTTTTTTCTCAATATAATATTTCAAGAATAAGTTTAGTAGCACAGAAAATTATTTAGTCGATTCTCAGTTTAAATATCATACATTTTAATATTTAAATATAAAAGTATAAGATGAAATTAATGATATTAATGGACATTAAAATTTGTGGGGGATATGTTGTTCTTACCAAATATGGAGAGTAGTTTTTCAAAATTTATTGACTTAACCATGGTTATGATATTGTTAATGTAATATAATCTTGACCTTTAAAAATTAAATAGGACACATGTCTCTCATCTAGATATGTACTTAACAAAATGAAGAGAAGGTGTAATGGAGGAGAGCCAAATCCACTTGATATAAGGTTCAATTGTTTTAGGGCATTGAATGCACAAAGTATTCCACATTCACGAAGTGTAACGTAAGCAGTTTATTCTAACACAAGTATCAGTTGCTAATTTCACAGCTCGAACTTGTGCCCACACAACAACCATTACTCCAAAGTTCACTCTATTAGGAGTTTGAAAAATCTATAGATTCAAAGTTTTGGTGTTTAAGTTCTAAGAAAACGTTTTTCTTGCTTGGACTTGGGGTTGGTTTGGGCCGGTGGGTGGGATGATCCGAAAAGGTTGAGAGGTTATTTTGTCATATTAGTGAGCTTAGGACATAAATCAGCAATGATATGTTTATAATGTTGTGTCATTTAGCATCATAGTGAAGATTACTAATCCTATAGAACAAGATAAAATAAATTAACATAATTGGTTTTGATGCCAAATGATGTATCCTAATATCCTTTTCAAAATTTTATAAAAATGGTCTTTTTCTTGGAATTGAGAGTCATCAAGAGTCTCAATTAACTTGGTTTACCAAAACTAATAATGTAGGTCTTTCCTCACATAACTTTACATCATAATATTTCATGATATTACGCTATTCTAGTGCTTTTTTAACTCTTAGTATTATTCATGATGAAGATAGTGGAAGATTTTGTTGGCTAGAATTTCAATTGCCCATCATGTAAATAAAAAGGATCAAAGTTTAATTTCAAATTGAATAACTTTGTTGTTTCTTTCTGAATGATAATGCATGTCGAGTTGGCTCAATATCGAGTCTTTTTTTAATTGAATGCCGGATGTACTTTATTTGGCTCGGACGCAATTATATTCTATTTAAAAAATTAAAACCAAACACAATTAAGATTGATTCAAGATTACCAGAACAAAATGTAGAGAGAGACACACAATTCCTATGTGGATTTAAGTTACATTGATCATAGTATAAATTATTTTATGCCATAGTGAATTTTAATATGTGATAGCAGATTAGTTACTGTTAGGATTATATCAAGAACAAGATACTAGATTTGTGTACCTTTTGATGCAGTGGAGTAAAAATCACAAACCAGAGAGATTTGCTCCAAAGGGGCCGGTTCACATGGGCAACCCACATGGGCAACTCATGACCCATAATCTAACCGATACTAATTTTACTAGACTTATAATCAAAAGATATACAACCTAACGCCAGTGCATACAATTTAAACTCTTTTCATATTTACCTCTCAAGAAATCTAATCTTCCCAAAGTAACAAATAACATCCCCCCCCCCCCCCCCCCACAAAAAAGAAGAAATAATATATTAATGGTAAGTACAAAATGTTTCATTTTTAATGCAAAGGAACAATCTTTCATAAGCCAAAGCCATCTTCTTTGCAGTGAACATAGAAGCTGCATATTCCCTACAAGCCTTTCCTCTTCTTGCTAATTTTCCTCTTCCTTCTTCAACTACTCTTTCAAGTGTTTCTACCAATGACACCACATTTGGTGTAAACATAAATCCATATTCATCATCCACAACAATTGTGCCCTTTATACTTGGAAACCTTGAAGCCATAATTGGTTTCCCACTCATCATTGCTTCCATTAATGTAAGATCAAGCCCTTGTGGTCTAAGTGTAGGGTTAACAAATATGTCTATTGAGTTATAGAATGCTTTTAATTCAGATGGATTCATTGATCCTAGGACTATAACTTGAGGTCCTAAATCTTTGTACCTTTGTAACCAAGGTCCAGAGCCAGCTACTATTAAATAAACATTAGGGTATTTTTCTTTGAGTTGTGAAAATGCTTCATATAGTAAAGGGTGTCCTTTATCTTTTACCAATCTTCCAGCTACACCAAGTACTATGCTTGCATTTTGTGGCAAACCTATTTTGGACCCAAAATCAAGGCCTAATCTTGAATCTTCACAAAATTCTTCTTCATCCACTCCATTGACAATTACATGGACTCTTTTTCTTGGGATTTGGTACACATCTCTAAGCATTTCTCCACAACTATCACTTATGGCTACATGGTGTGCATAGTTGTGAAAAAATCTAATTTCATTTAGCACCTTTGGTATCATTCCTTGTAGGCCTTGATTAAAAGTTGAGGACATAGGCTCGTTAGGATTTCTGGCTAAATCTTGGAATATGCTTGATTGTACACTCTCTAGAGCTATTCCATGCCATGATACCACGAGATTCGAAAGGCTAAGAGCTACATGATGAGGCAATGCCACACTTTCTGAGTGAATTACATCGAAGGGTTCTCTCTCGTTTTCCTCTTGGTATTGCTCCCATGCCTTGTTGTAACGCCATCTCCCTGCCTCGCCCTCATGCCAATGAATAATTGGCGAAAGATTTGGACTTTGTGAAGAATCATCGATCATATGTGATGTAGTTGGAGTAACATGCTCTAGTGGAGGTGAAGTGAAGACATGTACTTGGTGGCCACGACGTGCCATAGCC
Source organism: Jaltomata sinuosa (assembly GCA_003996215.1). Lineage (NCBI taxonomy): Eukaryota > Viridiplantae > Streptophyta > Magnoliopsida > Solanales > Solanaceae > Jaltomata > Jaltomata sinuosa. The sequence goes on along the minus strand of QJPP01000946.1, from coordinate 33,788 downwards.
ATGTGCAACGTATAGGCATGGCGCTCCATGCCACCAGGGGTGGCACTCATAGGCCATTTCCTAGAAAAGACCGCGATTTTTAGAGTTCTCAATGGGGGATTTTTATCATTGAACTTCAAACGATTCCATGAAAACTCAGCATCGCGTAGATCACCGGACCAAGACTTGATTTTGGAAGAAGTGGTGGTGCAAGTGGAGTAAGTAGGGGTATGGAGGAGGAGGAGGAGAATTGGAATGGTGAAAAGAAGAATGAAAAAGAGGGTGGTGCATAGGCTAGAATTAAGAGAAAAAAGGGGCTTTTTAGGCTTGTTAAAGGCCATTTTGTTTTGAGGTCTGAAAAATGAAAGAGATGTATAATTATAGCTATAACTTTAATTTTGTATAATAAAAGTATTTTTTTATTTTTTTCAAAGTTGTGATGCTAAGGAAAGTGGTGGTGGTGGGAAAGTTTGGCACATATGCACGCACTTAAGCAAGTGCACATTGGAGTGTTGGGTTGGCATTTTGCTTGCTTTTTAGTGCGTTCCTCACGCTTCTTTTGAATATATACACTGCAGGAAAATTAAAAAGTTGGACACATTATATATGGTTAGTGAAGTTTCATGTGCAAGGGCCTAAAGTTATTCTGACTTCTTAAGGAATTTTAGGTACAAAGCATGCAGCCGAAACGGTCAAGCTTTTTAAAGGTAAAAAAAAAGTGCTCCCTTTTTTTCTTCAAAAATTACTTATTTAAAAAATTAAGGTGTTTAGTTAAGCTTTTGAAAGAAAATATGTGTTTTCGTGAAGTAGCAAAAAGTGTTTTTCTGAGAAACTGGAAAAAGTAAAAAAAAAATCTAAAATTACTTTTCTGAAAAGCACTTTTGAGAAATTTATTGGCCAAATAAAACTATTTCTTACCAAAACTATTTTCTGGGAAAAGAAATTTTGAAAAAAAAAAAAAAAAATTTAAAATAAGTTTGACAAAACAAGTTATAATCCCTCTGGTCCAAAAGTATTTGACGTTTAGAAAAAAAGTCATTTATTACTTTATTTTTATATTTACCTTTGCTACTCTAATTTGTATATTGTTAATTAATTTAAGAAGCGACAAAATATAACTTGGATAGAGTGTTTTATATTTCACATTATTCACCACGTTAAGGTGTGTGATTATCTCAGTTAAGCTATTAGAAATATCATATTTTTTATTATTTAATCTCAACAATTAAATAAACTTTTATTTACGTAATTAAGCATAGTAAAATGACCAGAGTAACGATATTGTTGCCTTGTTGGCACATTTGAGCCTTTATATTTATGTATATTTTTGTAAATTATATGCCTAAAAATATGTAGCACGAAAATAAAATAAAATAAAATAAATCTGAAAATATTAGCTTGATTTTGGATAATGATAAGAAAATATTATTTCTCTGGTCCAGTTTATATGACTCACTTTTCTTTTTAGTCAGTCCCAAAAAGAATGAAACACTTCTATATTTAGTAATAATTTAACTTTAAAATACCTATTTTACCCTTAATAAAATGATTTATAGCCACACAAACATCTATGATTTATTTTAGACTACAAATTTTTTTTTAAAAAAATTCTTTCTTAAATTTAATGTCAAGTCAAATTAACTGATTGCATAAATTGGTAGTAGTACTTAATAATTATCAAGTTCCCATTTTCTTATTGCACAAATGTAATTCATATGTCTACCTTCATCCTTGCCAAAGACACACGCATAGAAGGATATTATTGATTTGCCAAAAAAAATAATATTGCTTTACATTATGGAAATATCTAACATAAAGAGAGAGAGAGAGAGATGTATGAGTTTTTTTAAAAATAAAATAAAATAAAAGTCAACCATTCAAGTTAACCAAAGTAGAATCATTTGGAAATTGAATTTTGACGTTTCTAATTAAGAGTATATCTGGTAGAAAGTATTTTGTGATGTACGTATTTTATTGAAATATATATACATGCATAGTTTTGTTTGGCCTTTGCAAGCCTCCACTCAATTATTTTTTGTTGACTTTCTTCTTTTAAGTTTAATTGTTGGTGCTTTTATTTCTTGACCTCTAATTAAGCACTAAGTTGCCTTTGCTACTTTTATAAGCACCATTTTATGCTTAAATTTTCAGTAATATATTTCCTACAACCCCCACCCCACCCCTTCACCCACCTCATCCGTGGTCCAAAAAACAGCTTTTTTTTTTAGGAAAATTATGTGACATAGGAAACATCCCTATATAATTATAATTCACAATTAAGATTTGAAATAATTATAATTCATAGCTAAGGTTTAAATTAAATAGCAAATTTATATGTACTTGATGCCCTATGTATTTTTTATAAGGAAAAGTATATGCATGCCCACAGAAGCAAACTATTTATAACTAAATAACCCCTTATAAAAACTACCCCCAACTAATTACTGAAAATGTCCCCTTCCCTTGTAGCTTTTGTAGTTATATTTAGCTCCCTTTTTATTCCTTTTCTTTCTTATTTCTCTACTTCTTTTCTTCTTCTTTTTCTCTTTTTTTTGTTTCTTTGTTTATTTTATTTTTTCTCAAATTATATATTTTTTTAATTTTTTTACATCATAATATGATTCATCCTCATTTTTTACTCTCTTTTGTTCTACTTTTTGATTTTTTATTTTTATTTCTCTACTTTTTCTTAATTATTTTTCCTTTTCACTCTTCTTTTTTCTCGTTTTTTCTTCTTATTTTTTTTCCTCTATTATTCATTTATTTTGTTCACAAATCATGTTATTGATTATTTTCTTCGTTCATCATAATTAATTTTGGCTCCTTTCTTTTTGTGTTTTTTTAATTTTATTTTATTTTAATTTTTTTTTATTCCTGTTCCTTTTCTAATTTTTCTTTTTTTCTTTCATAATCTATTTTTATTCATGATTTTTTACTTTTTTCCATTATTCTTTTTTATATATAACAACAAAAATGAATTGATATGGTAAACATTCGTCCATATTTTTTTATTCTTTCTACTCCTTTTTTTCTCATTTATTTCTTTATTATTTAATATTTTTTCCTCATTTTTCGTTCATTTATCTATTCTTCTCAAATCATATTATATTTTTTTATCATAATCTAATTTCATACTCAATTTTAGCTCCTTTTTTATTTATTTTTTCTAATTTTATTTAATTCTTTTTCTTTTATTTTTTTCACGATCTAATTTCATTCACACTGATTGAGATCTGCTCAGTCCTTCAGTCTGACACTTTTCAGTCCTCCATGATACCATCACAATATATTGATATACTGTGATGGTATTATGGAGAACTGTTTCACTCCTTCAATGAGACACGCCTTAGTATACCACCACAGTATATCTATATACTGAAATGATATCATCCATCAATGAAACAGGCCTCAGTCCTCTATGATACCATCATAATATATTTATATATTGACATGGTATCATGAATAACTATTTTGGTCCTTCAATGAGACACTACTCAATATACTATCACAATATATCTATATACTGGCATAGTATCGTAGAGGACTACTTTAGTCCTTCCGTAAGATACTTTTCAATCCTTTATGATACCATCACAATATACTTATATATTATCATGGTATTATTGAGGTTTGCTTCAGGCCTCAATGATACCATCACAGTATATCTACATATTGTCGTGGTATCATTATATATGCTTCTGTCCTTAGTGAGACCTCTATGATACCATCATAGTATATATATACTGACATGATATCATTGATGTATATTTCAGTCCTTCGATGAAACACTCATTAGTATACCACTACAGTATAACTATATACTACAAAGATATCATCCATCAATGAGACAGTCATCGGTCATCTATGATACCATCACAATATATCTATATATTGACTTGGTATCATGGATAACTATTTTAGTCATTCAATGAGACACTACTCAGTATACTATCACATTATATCTATATACTGACATGGTATCGTAGAGGACTACTTCACACTTCTCAATCCTTCATGATACCATCACAGTATATTCATATACCATCATGGTATCATTGCGGTTTGTTTCAGGCCTTAATGATACCAACAAAGTATATCTATATACCGTCGTGGTATCATTGATGTCTACTTCAGTCCTTAGTGAGACCATTATGATATCATCATAGTATATGTATATACTGACATGGTATCATTGAGGTATATTTTAGTTCTTTAATGAGACACTCCTTAGTATACCACCACACTATATCTATATGTTGAACTGGTATCATCCATCAATGAAACAATCCTCGGTCCTCTTTGATACCATCACAATATATTTATATATTAATATGGTATCATGGATAACTGTTTTAGTCCTTCAATGAGACACCACTTTGTATACTCTCACAATATATCTATAAAATGGCATGGTATCGTGGATGACTACCTCAGTCCTTCAATAAGACACTTCTCAATCCTTCATGATATCATCACAATATATTCATATACTATCATGGTATCATTGAGGTTTGCTTCAGGCCTCAATGATACCATCACAGTATATTTATATACTGACGTGGTATCATTGATGTTTGCTTCAATCTTTGGTGAGACCTCTATAATTCCATCATAACATATCTATATACTGACATGGTATCATTGAGGTATATTTTAGTCCTTTAATAGACTACAAAATTCTAAAGTCTTCTTTACTTTCTTAAATTATATGCCCAAGTTAAAGCATGACAAACAAATTGATACGGGCGGAGGATATATTTTGTTTTCATTTGCAAAATCAAAAATAAACAATAAAAATATATTTTTGATTAATTTAAATTTTAATAAATAAGCTAGTGGACTTTAATATTTTTTTATTTATTTCTTATTAGTTTACTTATTTAATTATTTTATTTTTATTAATCTAAAAAATAGTTAGTAATTTTATCTTTGTATTTAATTTTTATTTTAAAAAACAAAAATATAGAAAGAGACAAAAAATCAAAGAGAAGATAAACTAACAAAAAAGCGAAAAAAGACTTTACAAAATGGACAAAAAAAGAAAATAAAATAAAAAAAGAAGGAAATAAATAATAAAGTTGTACCAAATGATATCTCTAATAAAAGATAAAATGAGACAAAGGATAAAAATAATAAATAAAAAAAGACAAAAATAAAAATATTTTTTTATTAATTTAGTTTTTAATAAAATAAACTAGTGACTTTAGCATTTTTTAAATTATTGTAATCTAATTATTTAATTATTATATTTTTATTAATTTAATATTAGTTAGCTAATATTAAAATTAGCTATTAGCAAAATTAATTTATGAACATTTTCAAACACTAATTTTTTCACAAAGAGGTTGAAAATGTTTGTCAATTTTTTTTCTTTTAAAAAAAGAGGCTCAACTTTTCTCAATTTGAGCCGCAAAATTTGACCCAAAAGGAAAAAGTATTGCTGGCAGAATAGAAAAGGGTGGCGCAATTGCAATTGGGGGTATTTTGCGTAAATTGTTTGTGCCGAAAGAGTAATTAGAGAATTAGTTTGGAATGGGGCATACTCGCGTAATTATTTTCAAAATGAGTCTATTTTATGTACTTTTCCCTTTTTTATATGTATTTGATATATCTTATGTTATTATATGTATTGTATATTCATATGTATATGCATGTATTTGATATGTTTTTCATATGTATTCAGTTATATAGTTGAAGTGTTTTCAATAGTCATAAAAGTATCTTCTAAATAATTGTGAGAATTCCAATGAATCCCTAATTGTCTTTCTTTAGTAGTCCTTGAATATCTGAAATTGTAAATCTGAAATTGTAAATCTGAAATTGTATATGTATATGTATTTTATGTCATGTGTATTTGTATATGTATTTACAAGACCCGTTTGTTTTTTTATTCGAATGTTAAATTTAGAATATAAATACATTTGATTATTAAAATAGCTACTAAAATGTAATTACAAATTATAATTAGCCAAAGTTTAGCTTAGGAGGCTGAATTTCACCTAAATGTTACTAATTGTTTCTGAAATTTTTTCTTTTTTCTTTATTAACGAAATGTATAGAGTAGAAGCTCAAATTAGAAAGATAATATATCTTATGGGGATCAAGGTGTTATATAGATGGATGGGATTACATTTGAGCTGACTAAAATTGATCGAATCAAGAAATTCATGATTTTGTATTACCCGCACAATATTAGCTTGAATCAACATGGACACATTAATTTGGGCTAACAACGGATCATTGATTCAATTGGCTCAACTCAAAATTATTTTTCAGTTGTTATTTGTTCTTTTTTCACTTTATACCAAAACAAACGAGTAAAAGTTTTTTTATTGATCATTATCATACTTAACAAACCAAATCCACAAGCATAATTTTTCTAATGTTTTACCAAGTTTTTGTATAGTTCAATTTGAGCTATGCGCAAGCATTTAAATGGCCCACGTCATGCTTTACAAATGCTTTTCCGTTGATAGTTTGGTTTCACGTCAATAAAAAAAATTAAGTGGATTCAACAGGGATAAAATATTGATAACGTCGTTACACGATTGTCAAATAAGAAAATGTACATGTCCTTTTTTTAGACTAACAAAAAAGAAAAAATGTGTAACATAAATTGAGGCAGAAAAGTATATAAAACTACTTTTAATATAATTTGTTGAGCTTGTGCTGGCACACGAGGATTTGCATCTAGAGTGTGTATATATATATTGAAAATTTTAATTTTTTAACTTAGAACACAAAAATTAAGAAGAAATGAAATGGAGCTATGTTGACATTTGTCTTTATTGAATCTTTAATCTTGGTTTGGTCCACATGGGCTTTAAGCAAAATGGTCTTCATAGGCATGAAAAACTTATGATGGGAAGATCTTAAACAATTTGTAGTATAAACACAATTGAATAAACTTCTACGCTACTTCCTATGTTTAATCTCTTTGAATAGAAATTTACTATTTTAGTCTCCATATAGTCGATAAATACATATTATGTATTTATATATTTTTTTATTACTTAATCACGGCAAATTAATAAACGTTGCAACATACTATTATTCATGTCAAAAGAGAAATGAGTGCGTCAAAATGGCTCCAAAACAATCACAAGGAAGTTTATGTATATTAAAACCTTATGGTGGTAACTTTCATTTATTTACAAACAGTTAGATCTCACCTCAAGTACTCCATACTTGAAATACATTAATATTCATATATAGATATAGATATGTATAATTATTTCAAGCACAATCATTCAATACATACATTTACTTGCTCTTATTACTAACAGCCATACGTGAATTCTTGATAACCACAATTTTGCTGTCCTTGTTGCCTTTTGGTGCATAAACAACATACTTATTATTGCTTGATTTTGGAGAAGGTGGCCATTGTCCACAAGCCACAGCCATGTCCCTTAGTGGTACAATTGCTTCTAATGTTTCAATAATGGCTGGCATTTTGGGCCTGTCTTTTGGGTTCAAGCTAGTGCATAGTGAAGCTAAATGGGCCATTTCTTTTGCACCTTTTACTGAATATTGTCCACCAAGTCTTGGGTCCATTACGCAACGCAATCTTCGACTACTTGACAAGTAAGGCCTGGTCCAGTCCACTAAGTTTTGCTCATTCTTGGGCCTTGTTTTGTCCATTGCTCTTCTTCCTGTTAGTAGTTCTAGCAAAACCACTCCAAAGCTGTAGATGTCACTTCTTGTAGTAAGGTGCCCTACATCACAAGTGGACAATGAAAAAATTGCACCATAGTAATTTTGAATAAAAATTGGTAGCATCAATGTAAGAGAAGATTTTATTCACACTTAGGCCCGCTAATATGCCCAATGATCCTGCTGCAATATGATGAGAGGCTATTCCTTCTACAACAAAAGGATTAAAACCTTCCACGCCCCACGCTGGGGTGTTTGCACCAGACAAATGAATGCTAGACAGGTACTACATATAAACTTTTGTCACATAATCATGATTGAGAATATGAGCTATACAATCTCGTTTTTATTTGTAGCAACTCGTAGATGTGGATAACATTTTTGATTTCGTGTGAACACCAGGTGAGGACAAAACTTATATCGAAGGTAAACATCAACAATATAGAAAATAAATTTAGACATCATGCATGCAAAATTATATAGGTTACATCCATTTTGTTTTAATTTTTATTGGATCATAGTAGTTATACCTGTGCTAACATATTCAGGGGCTGCATATCCATAAGTACCCATTACTCTAGTAGTAACATGGGTGTTTGATCCTTCTGGGCCCATATGTGCAAGCCCAAAATCTGACAATTTAGCAGTAAAGTCCTGAAAATGAAAAGGGGAACAATATATTACTCCATATTAAAAAGATTGTACTCCGTCCGTCCCAAAATATTTGTCATGTTTTACTTCTCGAGAGTCAATTTAACTAATCTGTGAAGCTAAATTAGATTAGATTAGATTACTCTAATATTTTAAAAGAAATGTGACAAGTAATTTAGGACGGACGGAGTATTGGAAAAAAAAATGAGAAAAAACTTTAGAATAATAAGAAAACATACAGAATCAAGCAAGATGTTGGAGGTTTTGAAGTCACGGTAAATAACAGGTTTTTCAGCACCATGCAAGAAAGCAAGCCCTTTGGCTGCTCCTATTGCTATCTTCAATCTTGTACCCCATGGCAATGACATTGATAATCCTGAAATTTCATGCATGTTATTCATTGAGATAATTGTCATTCAATAACTTGGGATGATCTAGTTTACAAAATAGTCAACAAATATATAAGTTCTGTATATTTAAGTACAATATACATATCATATACATAATCAGTGGATACGTTTTGTATATATCTTGGCCATATTGGTAAATAAGTTTGGCCGAACTATACATATTGATAAGTTTTCCTTATTTATTCAAACTCGGTCACTAATTAAAAGGTCTGCAAATTTTGTAATTAATCAAAATTTGACCTTCCAATCATTTGTATTTTCTGAGCAAATTAAATTACGCAAGTTTAGTCACTTTACTCTGACAAAAAAAATAGTTCTAAAACTTTCCTATTATACAACAACATACCCAGTGAATCTCACAAGTGAGGTCGGGGGAAGGTAGAGTGTACGCTTATCTTACCACTACTTTGTGGGAGGTAGAGAGACTGTTTTCAAAAGACAACTTTTCTATTATAATACGTGAAATTGTCTTACCCTTTGATTTAACGTTTTTGAGTTGCATAATATTGAAAGAAAAAAATGAATAACATATTTAGTTGTTACTGAAAAAAGAAAGAGCTTACTTCTAAAGAGATGATTTTCAAGGCTGCCTTTGGGCATGAATTCATAAACAAGAAGGCGCTCTTCATCCTCGCAACAGTAGCCAATCAATCTTACCAAGTTTTTGTGCCTTAGCTGCCCTAGAAATATTACTTCTGCCTATCAACCAAACAACAATTGTTAAATAATTGAAAAAAATACATTAATTATGTTTGTATACTAACAAAAGAAAAAGAAAAAAAACAAAAGATTCTATATTGGAAACTTCTTAGCTTAACTTGCTGATGATTGTTGAAATATTAAATTTTGGGACCAACAATTATTAAGACCTTCATGGAGAAAAAAACATCAATAATTTAAAAGAAACTCATGTGGACCCATAGGACTGTCAAGTCCAGCCTTATGCACTGCAAGTCAAGGATTTAATATTTTTAAAAGGAGCTCCTGTCTCTTCATAGCTTAAAAATACAATTGACATCAGCAAAACAGTGTGTTCCTTACAACAATACCAAAATTAAAAGAAACTTCATCAATATGAAATTTCATCAACGTTAAGAATATATTGAAGTTTTATTTTCTATATATGGTATCCGAGGGTTAAGTTCACAAATGAAATTGCCTGGTTAACAAAGTTTTTAAGAAATAGCTTTCGCTTCAGAAAATTCACTAGGCAAATCTTTGGTTGTTCATTAGGCATAAGTTGTGTACATAAATTAATTTTGTCTGTATGACAGAAATTAGGATATTTTAAAATAACACTTGTTCAATTGATCACAAGTTCTGCTTTATAGGCAAAAGCCAAAATTTATGTTTGATGGGCAGAGAAGTTCTTCTCGAATTTTTCAAGTTAGATCTTTTTTTTTTAAAAAAAACAAACTATTAAGTGGGGATAAAAATTCAAAATCAGATACTTTTGAGGACACCACGCGTTATTTCTTGGGTATCAAGTACCCACTGACTTAATCAATTTAGATTTGCATCGCGTAAAACTCATAAAAGAGTATACTCTTCCTACCAAGGGTTCTTCCACTTTCGGGGATCAAACCCCACCCAAACTTTTTCGTTAAGGGGAAGGAATCTCATGCATTCTACCATATCCTTGATAGTAACAATTAGGAATGTCAAATGGGCGGGTTGAATTAAGGTGAGTTATAAATTGGACGAAAAGTTACTTGGGTTGAAGTAAGTTAGGCTAAAACGAGCCAAAAAGATGGGTCATATACCTACATGTCCAACTCTTACTAAGTTTTAATTTCTTTGTTTGTTCTCTTATAATTTTTCAAGTACCTAATAAAACCTTCTGTTTTTTAATTATGATAACATATAACATATCAAACAAAAAAGATAATTTGATAAGGTTTCTCATGGGTTGATTTGGGCAACAATCAGCCACATTTTTAAATGAGTTGAATTTGACAGGTCAAAATGGGTAAATCAATGATTCGCTCAAATTTAAACGGATTATATTTTTATAGGCTAATTTTGTCCACTCAGTAACAAAGAAAAAAAGTAAAGATAAAAGAAAGAGTAAATAAAAGATGTTAATTATTACCAGCCATTCCCTATGCCCTTGAAGCCCTTCAATATTAAGAAGCTTAACAGCAACAGCTTGAGATTTCAAACTATTCCTCAAATTCTCATCAACATACCCCTTATGTACTGTCCCAAATCCACCTTCACCAAGCAAATAATTCGTCGAGAAATTCTGCGTTATAGCGCGTAATTCACTCAGCTGGAAATCAAACAAGTCAGGTCCAAATGTTTGAGCAAGATCCTCGTTAATCCTTGTTGACGAGGATCTGCTCAAATCCGAAAATGACAACCTACGAAACGATGGCAATGGACCTATGTTCTTCGAAAAATCGGATTTCGAGGTCTTACACCTACTAAAATTGCCAAATATTGTTTGGTCTTCAGCTGAACAACAGTTAGATGTAAAAGGTCTCCAAGATTTTGACTCTTTTGTCATGATTTTGGTTTGAGGAAAAAAAGATGGACAAGTTGATGGGAAATATAACAAGGAATATGTGGATTAGATAAAGGTAATTAATTAATTAATTAACGTAAAATAATTGAGGGGTTTATAATTTAATTTTCATTGATTATTATCCACAATGAGGTAAGGACATTCTTTCTTGTAACTGCTCCAACCACTCTACTAAATAGGGTATTTTTGTTCTAATATTTTTTTTTTGTGGGATTAATTTTGTTGCTTGATTTGTCAACTACGTACTTGTCTTCATGCAAAAAAGGTGTTAATTTAATTTGTAATAAAAGAATTGGGGAACAAATGTCACCTCATCTATGCCGACTTGACTTTAATTGGTTGAATTAAATTGAAGATACTTTGTGTACTTTCGGGTGTGAAGATATATGTAGAAGCTAATTGGTAGTTTGAAAAAATTAAGAATAAAGTTGAATGGTAAAAGAAAAATGAAACGTATGCAAGACACTGTAATGTGCAAATAAGGGTTTTCACGAAAAGTCGAAAAGATTGAACCAAACGAAAATTAAATGAAATCAAAGAAAAAAAAATTAATATTCTTTAGTTTGATTTGATTTTAAATTTTAAAACTTGACATAATTTAATTCGACATAATGTGTGTGTGTTATATAAAATTTTACGATACATATTAATTTTTTACACTCTTGATTCATAATCTCTAGGTGTTTGCCTTTATAGTAATTGAATTTTTTTATCTTTACTTTCTAGTTTGATTTGTAATTTTTATTTTAATAATGCATGCCAAGAATTTATTTTCATGTTCGAATTAATAATTTGTACTCCTTTAATTAATCATCATTTTTTACTTCAAATATCGTCAAGATATCTTGGAATATGTATAGTCATCAAATTTATGCTTGGAATTATATTCTTATATATTTTAATTAAAAAAGAACGAAAAAAATCGAATAGACCAAAAAATCCAACAAAACAGTGAAAAAATCAAATTAATTGATTTAATTTAATTCCAATTTTTTGAAAAATTGACTTAATTGATTTGGTCTTTTTTCAAGCGAAATACGGACTCAAAGTGAACCGCTAACACCCCTTGGTGCAAGAATTTATACACAACAATGATATAAATAATTATTACATCAACTATATTTTAATATGTTATATAGGAGATAATTAATCTTATTTCTTATACCGTTGATCTAGTTTGAAGGACTTTCATTTCAGATTCTCAAGTTGGCAAGTTGAGTAAATTATTGCATCATGTTTTTACTTACTCCATGGAATATCTTTTTCTTTTCTTTTTTGTTTTCCATCAAGGAATCCCGGGATATGTCTTAATAATAGTAAGTAATAATTAATGTTGTATACATGCATAATAATGCTCTAAAGTTTCAGAATTCTAGATCTATCATTGAGTAGCAAGCAATAAGCAACAAAGAAGGAAGAGTTTTGTGGGAGCTTTTCTCAAATTTTTATTTCAACTAATTGAAAACAAAGGCAATAGAACAGTGCTTTATATAGGCGTAGTAATCTACTTAAGCTAATCACTAGGTAGTAAGTTATTAGTAAGCATCTAAGCACAACTAACACTACTGGGAACCTTCTAGAATGACAGCTCATCTATAAGGTGTGTGTGTGCATTGCATAAGCTGTCCAACACCCTCCCTCAAGCTAGGTGCGCTGAAGATATTCTTCAGTCCTAGCTTGGACAATAAAACATCATGCTGAATCCTAGTGAGCCCCTTAGTCAACATATCAACAGGTTGTTCAGCAGTATGAATGTACTTGGTGGAAATCAAACCAAGTTGTACTTCCCTTATAAAATGACAATCAATGTCAATATGCTTAGTACGCTCATGGAATACTGGATTTGCAGCAATATGGATGGCTGACTTGCTATCACAATACACAAAAACAGGCAACTCCAACTTCACATCAAGCTCCTTGAATAGACCTGTTATCCAAACAATCTCAGCAACCACAGAAGCCAAACTTCTATACTCTGCCTCTGCAGAGATCCTGGAAATGGTAGGTTGCTTCTTGGATTTCCAGGAAACAAGAGAAGAACCATGAAAGACCAGGTAACCTGACACTGACCTCCTAGTATTTGGACAGGATGCCCAATCAGCATCACAATAAGCTGTCAAACTATGACTATCATCAGCTGACAGGAATATTCCAAGGCCAGGTGCCTGTTTGATGTATCTCACAACTCTAATTGCTGCTTCCGTATGTGAAGTCTTTGGAGCCTGCATGAACTGGCTCAGACACTGAACTGCAAAAGCTATATCAGGTCTTGTGTTAGTCAAGTACAAGAATCTGCCAATGAGTCCTTGAAAACTAGCAGGGTCAGCCAAAAGGGCATCAGACTGATCACCAAAATGTTGATCAAATTCAGCAGTGGTGAGTTTAGTGTTAAATTCCATGGGTGAGCCAACTGTTTTGGCTCCAGATAGGCCCCCATCAGATATTAACTCCAGTGAATACTTCCTCTGATGCATGACAAAGCCACTTTTGTTCCTCGCAAACTCAAAACCAAGAAAGTATCTTAATTCTCCCATGTCTTTAATCTTGAAGTGGTTCTGAAGGATATTGTTGGTGTCCTGTATGAAACTTGCATCATTCCCAGTGATGAGCAAGTCATCTACATAGATCAACACAACAAGTATCTTCCCATCTTCCTTCCTGGTGAGAAGGGAGTAATCACAATTGTGAGACCCCATAATATTTTTTTTCGTATAATATACGTAGTGTGACGTGAGTGTATGAGGTGTATATAATTTGGTGTGGACATCAGGAGGATAAAATTGCAAATGGGTAGTGATATCAAAGAATTAAACCATGTCTTAGGTCAAGGAGAGCCCTTAGACAAAAGTTTGAGTTAAAAAAAGTGTCTCGTGTACTACCTTGCTTGTTTGGAAAGTTTAAACTAACCTGTAGCTTCGGGATGAGACTAAGAGTATATGATATGCTAAGAAGGAAGTGTTATGAGGTATTATAATCGCTCAATGTCGTACGTTAAGTTTGGAAGTCAAGCAAGTTGCGAAATAAAAGTCAGCAAAAGTTACCGTAAGTTTCTTTAATAAATTTTCTGAACTTTGGGTCAAATGTCTTTGAGCTTTTCTCAGAATATATGAAGGGTTTGAGGGTCTATGACCCACCAAATCGAAGTTCTACGAGTCTAGTTTCCAACTCACAAAACCTCACATCCAACCAATTTTGGAGTAAAACATTATGACTATTTTACCGCAGACTGTCTGTGCTGAAACCGGGTCGCAAACCGGGTCGGGTCAAGATTAGAATATATATCCCTATTGACGTTTTAAGTTGTAAAAACACTCTAACAATAGTTCTGAAACAGGGAGAAATATAGGAGAGGGTTACAAGACAGTTCTTGAGTGATCAAGGTGAGTTTTTGGTGATTTCTATCGTTAAAGTTTGCCCCCGTACCTAGAAACGTGATCTCTACGCGTGGCAACTGTTTTCCCCTTCGATAAACCACGTTTGGAGCTGGTTTCAGCAGATAGGATTTGGTATTTCTTGCTGGTTCTTCAAGATTTACACTTGGTTTGCTAACGTAACCATCTCGGGGCTCTTTTATGATCATTTTTACGAAGTTCTACGGACGTTTTGTCAAGTTATGATCCTATGGTAAATCTGCCGATTTAAGCTTAATTATAATCTGTTTTTAGGTGTGTATAAGCTGCATATATATAGTGTTTGCGAAGCTTAGGACGTAAGGAACAACTTCCGTGAAGGAACTACGGGCATTCAGACATTCGTTGGAAAGGTATGTTAAGGCTAAGCGTTGTCCTTCCTTTAAGCACGAACTTTAGAAAATTCCTAAATCGTCAAATGCGATATTTTACTATTCTAATGCTAGAAAGACCTTCTGTGAAAGGCATTGGGATCGCAGCTGAAGTACTTTCGTGGTATTATTATGACGATATTCCACTCATTCGGTTATATAGATATTCGACATCTATATGTCATTTTGTCGGCTTTCTTAACTATATGTAGGAGTTCTTGTTCTTCTTTGAGTGTTGTGATTTAAAATTATTGCAAAGGAACATTAAGAATTCGCAACCAGCCCTCCTTCCTAGCTAAAATGATTTTTGGAAAGCTTTAAAATAATAATTCGATTTTCAAAACTCTCAAATGTAACTCGTATGTTTAAACTACCAAAGATTCGATTTTTGAAATACCTTCTTTTACAAACTATTAGGGAAACATATATAAAGGCTAAGTGAAGCACCTTAAGCTCTTTATAAATATCCTCAGGTTTAGTTTACCTTTCCAATGTCGAGTTAAGTGTTCAAATTTATTTTAATAGCACATAAGGTTCTACGAGGCATTTACATGTTATACGAAAGTAATTACGAGATTATATGAGAATAAGAGTACCAGCAGGCCAAGATTGGAAACATAATTATGATGACATACGTGCATTATGCATCCATGACTTGACATGCAATGCATCGTACCCTCGAGCTATAATCGGGAGGTATGGGCGTATTGCCTATATTTATACGTATGAGACACAGATGGCCACGAGTTGGCAGATATGATCCCGGTTTAGCTATCGGAAGACACCACCATTGCTAGCACTTGATTGTGTACGACATGCATTTGCATTTATATATATGTATTCACGGCATACAATTACGCGAGCATACCATGCATATTTAATTTCTATAAGGTTAGATGTCAGCCATGGAGGCTATCAAAGTTTCATTTTCAAGTGGTATCTCTATTACCTTTTTTCAGCAGCTATTTATGATTCTACTCTCTGCCTTACATACCCGCACATTTTTATTCGTACTGACATCCCATTGCCTGAGGACGCTGCATTTTGTTTCATGCATGCAGGTCAAGGTCCAGGTAGGGATTCTGATCGACCCCTTCGCTAGGATTCGGGGTTCAACTTTGAGTTGGTAAGCTCCACCTCTTCCTGGGGCTATCAGAGGGTGTTTACTTTTGTTGTACAGTTTGGGTATAGTCGAGGCCTTGCCCCGACCGGTTCTTATGACACTCCTAGAGGCTATTGTGGATATGGTACTCTAGGTTTCTTTTTGCAGCTTCCAGTCTCCAGCCCCATAGGTTTGGCATGTATGTATATGTATGTATGTGTGTCTTCAGTTGCGGCCTCGTCGGCCAGCTAGTACTTTATTATTTTTGGCTTGTCTATCTTTGTCTATATGACTTGTTGTCATTAAGGTTATGACCTTATCGGTCCAGGCTTGGTATTTCAGATGTTATATTGCCCGACTTTTTTTGGGGCCCACAATTTAGTCAGCTAGTATATTTTAGTGGCCAACTCGATCAAATAAGGTATCGAGTGCCAGTCACGCCTCTCTTAGTTTGGGGTGTGACAAACTTGGTATCAGAGCAGGCCGTGTCCCAGGGAGTGCACAAGCCGTGTCTAGTAGAGTCTTGCTTATGGGTGTGTTGTGCAGTACACTTATAATCATGAGGCTACAGGGTATTTAGGAATGGTTACATTTCCTTTCAATTGATAGATCGTGATATAGAGCAAATTATAAGGACATATGACATCTAAATCGTGCTTTGTGTTTCTTATATGATAAAGTACCTACGCTCAGGAGATGGCATAACAAGATATCAGCATGGATCCGGGGGAAGGTACCAGTCGCTCCCCACCAGGTCAGAGGGATAGAGTTACCTTGGAGGCACACAGTGAGTCCCCCGCACCCCAGTGCCAGCTTCCCTGGCACCTGCTGAATCCCGGGGAGATGTAGTTCCCCCAGCCCCATCAGTTCCATTGGTACCTGAGATAGCCAGGGACACAGGACCTCCAACATTTGTTGTTCCCCCACCAGATACAGGGGAGCAGGGATGAGAGAGGCAGTTCAGTTGTTGACTAGGATGGTTGCTATTCATGAGCGTGAACTAGGGTCGGGAGCAGAGGCTAGGAGAGGTCGGGTAGAAAGCTCAAAGGTACGAGAGTTTCTTTATCTGGCTCCTCCATTATTTACAGGATCTAGTTCGATCGAGGATCCCCAGGACTTTATAGACCAGGTATATAGAGTATTGAGGGTGATGCATGTCTCCGGCACTAAAGCTGTGGAGTTGGCTTCTTTCCGACTACTTGATGTATCCGTCTTGTGGTATGAGGCATGGGAGAGATCCAGAGGATATGATTCTCCTCCAGCAGAGTGGGATGACTTCTCTGAGGCCTTCCTGGCCCATTATTTGCCACGAGAGGTTTGGGAGGCCCGTCTTGACCAGTTTATCAGTCTGAGGCAGGGGAATATGAGCGCTAAAGATTATAGCCATAAGTT
The DNA here is from genome assembly GCA_003996215.1 of Jaltomata sinuosa. Classification (NCBI taxonomy): domain Eukaryota; kingdom Viridiplantae; phylum Streptophyta; class Magnoliopsida; order Solanales; family Solanaceae; genus Jaltomata; species Jaltomata sinuosa. The sequence goes on along the minus strand of QJPP01000946.1, from coordinate 16,290 downwards.
TAATTCCTTGGCAAGGTATGCACCAGATATTGTACGCACCATGAGGGCCATAGTTCATCGTTATGTGGCTGGTTTGGGGGATCATCTTATTAGAGATTGTACAGTAGCATCACTACAGGATGATATAGATATTTCCCGCATACAGGGTTTTGCTCAGACTACAGAAAACCTTTCCCGTCAAATTCGGGACACCAGCAGGGACATGGAGCAGAGTAAGAGGGCCCGTACTATGGGTCTTATAGGGAGCCACGGGGTGATTTTAGACCCCCAATCCCTCGATATCCACCACGTCCAGCAGGTAATGCTCCACCACAGATGCGAGGCCAGCGGTTTGATTATTATAGTCAGTAAGGACCCGGGCAGAGCTCAGGCCAGTCTGAGGGCCGTCGACAGGAGCGTTCTGGGCAGATGAGGCCGCCTACCCCTCCATGTACACAGTGCGGTAAGCTGTACACTGGGCAGTGTAGACTAGGTTCAGGTGCATGTTATCACTGCGGACAGACAGGACATTTTATTAGCCGGTGCCCAGGGTTAGGCAGAGGTGGACTAGCTCAGCCTTCAGGATCCACAGTAGCTTCTTCACCTTCTGTCCGCCCCCCTTGACCAGGCCCACAGTCTACTCAGGTTCATGGTATAAGGAGAGGTGGAGGAGAGACCTCAGGTTCCATCGGTGACCAGAACCTTTTTTATGCTCTCACAGATAGATAGGATTCAGAGGCAACCCCGGATGTTGTGACAGGTATATTGATGATACTTTCTCAAGATGTTTATGTATTGATAGATCATGGCTCTACATTTTCATATATTACTCCATTTATTGCTGGTAAGCTTAACGTGAGATCTGAGTTGTTGTAGCAGTCAGTTAAGGTGTCTACGCCAGTTGGCGACCCTATTATAGCTAGTTATGTCTATCGAGGTTGTACGGTGTTAATTAATAACCGTCCTACATCTGCTGATTTTATTGAATTGACTATGCTAGACTTTGATGTCATTATGGGTATGGATTGGTTGCTAATATTAATTGTCGTACGAAAGTGGTCAGATTTTATTTTCCAGGTGAGCCAGTCTTGGAATGGAAAGGTAATGCAGCCACGCCCAGGGGTAAGTTTATTTCATACCTTAGGGCTCGGAAGTTGATTGCTAAAGGCTGTATATACCATTTAATTCATGTCAGGGATACGGATAAGGAGTCACGAACTCTTCAGTCGGTTCCTATTGTGAATGAATTTCCAATGGTTTTCCCTGATGAGCTTCCAAGAATTCCCCCAGAAAGGGAAATTGACTTTGTTATAGACTTGCTTCCTGATACGCAACGTATATCCATTCCCCCTATAGAATGGCTCCTGCAGAGCTAAGGGAATTGAAGGACCAATTGAAGGACTTGCTCGATAAAGGCTTTATTAGGCCAAGTACATCCCCGTGGGGTGCTCCGGTGCTATTTGTTCTAAAGAAAGATGGATCCTTACGGATGTGTATTGACTACAAGCAGTTAAATATGTTATACCCCATTTTAACCGAGGTCGAAATGGTGTACAACGTATTGAAAACTTCTAAATTAAATAAAAGGAAGTCGCCACCTAATTAGTCTTACGGTGAATTAGGACACCTATAATTAACTATATGATTAAAGCAAATAAAGACTTCATTTTTAGGTCTACTAAACTTAAGATTCTAAGTAAGGATTCTAACTATTCTAAGGAGAAGGTATTAAGCATTCTTTAGAATCCGCAAAATTACGGTTAACCGGCCAAACTTAGGTTAATCTAAACAAATTAAAATAATCAAATTTTAGACTCAAAGAAATCTTGAAAGATGTTGGCACTTCAAAGTTTTTCAAACATTATATATATACTTAGTTCTTATGAGGAAAAGGTTTAGTCATTTTAACCAATTTTGCCATAACTAATTAACTAACTTGACGTAGTTTTAAAGTAAATAAATAACAAGTAAATTATCTAGAGTACTTCCTATTTTTTTGAGAAAACATACATAGAACACCTTAAATGTGATAAGCAGAAATAACTTGCGAAAATCCTTTAAGAAACTCAAGTAAATGATTTTAATAGTAACGAAGGCAAAAGCATGTAGAAGATAGTTTTATTTATAGTAAAAAAAAAAGTGTTAAAAAAATAACTAAAGGTTAGGTATCAATTAAGTTGACCAAAAATATTAAAAGATATGCAATCTAACTAATATAATTATAAAAAATAAACTATTAAGCAAAACTTTTCTTTTAAAAAATATAGGCCTACACTTGATAAAATAGAGACTTGAAAGATACTTTTAAATCTTATTAAAAATGTTTCTTAAAGCAAATAAAAAAATTCCAATAACGAAAATATTAGTGCCTTTTATGAAGATACATTTTTGACCCTTTTGAAAGTTATTTTGTTCTTCAAAAAATCTATACTTTAAAGTTCCAAAAAGGTTATATCTTTACAACAAAATGTGCAATTTTGAGTTCTACAAAAGGATATATTTCTACCTTAGAATTGCATTTTTTGAGACCAAAAATCTGCACCTTTTAATTTGTTTAAAACTACAGTTTTTACTCTAAAAAAAATCTGCTCTTCTACACCTTTTAAGCCCTTAAGACAACTATAAATTACCTTTGAAAAATCTGCATTTTTAACCTTTGTAAAACTGTGTTTTTAGCCAAAAAATCTGCACATTTGAACTCGTTTAAAGCTACGTTTTTTACCTTAAGAAAAACTGCATTTTTTACACTAAAATAACCTTCGTTTTAAGTCCTTAAAAGAGCTGCGTTTTCCTTTTACTTAACTAAAATCTGTTTCAAGAAGATACTTTTAGGAAGCAAAGTCGTTTGACATAACCAAGGGATTCTCTCTTATTTATTCTTTGCAAAGTAAAGAGTGAGGGAAATAAAAGTTATCACAACGCTTGATTTCTAATACTTCAAAAATATCATGGATGCGCGTATATATGCATATATATATACAAAGTGAAAGAACTAACTACATGCTCTCATTATCATATATAGCTAGCTACCCTTCCTAAAGTTCAAGTATTCTAGGCCTAGATCTTTAGCGACGAAACCAAAGAGAAATTGAAATAAGAGTTAGAATAACTAATTAAGCATAACAAAATTCATAATAGAATCAATAACAAGTATAGTAAAGAGAAAACGAAAGAAGCATCTCCCCGCTCTCATTTTTCTTCTTGTTCGGATGAGAGGACGGAGAAAGAGAGAACGATGAGGGAAGCAACATTTCAGATCCTTTTCCTCTCTCTCCTATTCACTGTTCGGACACAAACGGGAAGGTGAGAGATATGCTCGAAAGGCGAAGTGTGAGTGTACTCATTTTACAATGATGTTGAGTCTCATTTGAGACTCTCCGCAACTCCATCAAGTCATGTAAAAATAAGAAAATAACTGATATTAGAAAAGGGCCGTCTGATTTGAATAGAGAAAAAGGGAAGAGCAAGCTACTGCTAAAACATGTAAAATATACTAAATCACTATCTTTATATCTTCCTTCCTATCATGAACACATATAGAAGTTATTAAAACTCATATTCATACTTTCGGAAAAAGTAATGTAATTTAGAGCATAAAGTCTTTATCTTAAAAGAATGATAAACATGAAAACTAGATTAGAGCCTAAACATATACTAGTATCGAAAAGAACAAACTTATAAATAGCATTTTTAGCATAAAACAGATTACGTTACTTAAGAGAGAAAACATATTCTTTTAACATAAATTCTCAAGTAACTTCCCAGTCATAGCTAAACGTATGATTCTTAGACCTACAACTTAGCGTCCTGTAGTAACGAGTCATTGGAATTCACAAACAATTACCAATTTGTCTCAACAAGTTCTATGGACGTGAAGCTTAAACCAAGATACTAACTAAAGAAACAATGTATTGGCCAAGAAGATCTGCTCGTTATAAACTTGAGTGGATACATACTCAAACTTTACATAAGTATTCTATGTTCATCAAAACCCAAACAAAAATCCTTTCTCGTTAACTATTCAAGTAACATGTCACAATGAAAGCTATACAGGAAAAAAATCCATTTTTTTATTTAAATAAAGTGTTGACAAGGATTTGAAAAGAAGCGGTTGCTGTTGAACACATATTCAGCAGATTACTAAAAAAACATACATTATTGATGCTATCATTTCCTTAAAGAAGATTTATTTAAAGAATAGACTTGAAAGAATCCCAAATATATTTTACTAACCTAACACTACTACTTCTAACGATTATGAGGGAAAAAGGCAAACTTTACAACATGATTTTTTACACAGAATCTTGATAGCAAAGAAAGAAAAAATAATAAGAGAACAAAGGTCGTGTTTTCACCTGTTTCGGAGCAGCAAACTTGGAGCGTTCTTGACCACGGATCTACACTTGAAACTCGACGAAATCAAACTAATGAACGCACAAAGAACTCGAGAACAAACAAGAGATCCAAGGACCAGATGTTCATGAAAAGAGAGAAATTTTTTATGACTGTGTGGATAGCTGAAAACTGATGGCTCAAACGTTGTCAAAGCTTTGTATTTATAGGGGCGAAGCTAGGGTTCATGGGGGGATTTTGGGCGGGATTTTAAGTGTGATTTTGAATTTGAACGTTTGAGAGAGGGCAAACAACTTACACGTTTTTGGCCTCTGATTTTCTCTGCCTTGGCCAAAATCTTTCTCGTTTTGCAAAGGTTGAATCAAAGTTTTCTTCAAAATAGTTCACCTCATCCTGACACCAAGGGATTCGAAAAGATTAAGGTCCAAAAAGGGAAGCCCTCTCTACATCAATGCCGAGAAAGGACGGAGAGAGAGAATGTTTTGCTTGAAACGGAGCACACAAGCTTCTTGATGTTAGCTTGGCTAGATGAAGCTTTGTCAAAAATGGGGGGAAGACGCCAAAAACTCTTCTGCCATGGTGCAGAGGAAGTGAAACGATGGGAAAGGGAAAGGAGAGAACAAGGAGCGGCTGGTGTTGTTTTTTTTAGGGTTTCGAGGGTATATTAGGTATTTTAGGTAGATTAAGTGGGGGTAAAATAGGTAGTTCAAGCAAAATGGGGTGAGTTGGATTTTGGGATGAGTTTGACCAACCAATAAAAGAGCGACACGTGGCGGAGAAGAGGCTAGGCGTGTGGAAAGTGTGGGAAGAGTGTGAGAGGCGTGTGTTTATGACTGTTGGGGCGCTTACGTGGCGCTTACGTGGCGTCCACGTGGATTAAAACGTATTCAATTAAAATAAATTATTTATGATTAAAAGATAATTATAAAAATATTAGGCAAAAAATCAATATCGTAGGAATTACGATAACATTTATAAAGGTTAGAAAATCAAAAGAAGTATTTGTAGGAAATGGGAGCGAATACGGAAACGGAAGGAAATACGAGAAAAGAGGATTTTGCCTAAGAGTGACGGCCTGAGTGACGGTCCATCACATGTGTGACGGTCCGTCACATAGACCGTCAAGGAGAGGGGCAACACTGCCTAGGGGTGACGGCCGCCGTGACGGTCCGTCAAGGTGGTGACGGTCCGTCACCCCCACCGTCGCACCATGGCAGCAAAGAGGCAGTGCCACTGCCTTAAGGTGACGGTCCAGGCGACGGTCCGTCACCGGCTTGACGGTCCGTCAGCCTGGCCGTCAAGTTAGCAAAGAAGGCAGTGCCACTGCCTTAAGGTGACGGTCTGAGTGACGGTCCGTCACATGTGTGACGGTCCGTCACAGTGACCGTCAAGGTGGTGACGGCCTCCGTCCTTTGCTAAATTAAAAATAACGAGCACGCTGCTAGATTTATAAAAATAATGACAATAATAAAGTAATAATAATAATAGTAGTAGAACTATATTGGTAAATTCACAAAAAAATAAGGACGATAGCAATACGTAGATTTCTAATTATAATAAAATAACTTGTAAATTATCAAAATTATTTGAAGCTTAAAGAATTAAACGGGGAGAAAGATGGGACAAAATTGGGTGTCAACAGCTTGTCCCTCTTTGACCGGAGACGAAGTAAGAGTTTTCGGGCAAAGAAGTTGACTTAGTAACCTAATTTTGTCTCAATGGATAGAATTAAGTATGAAGGAAATTTTGAAGGAAATTTGAGAGAGTTGTGGCCGAACTCTGGTCTCCGAGTTGCCTACATATCTCGGGTTGCATGAGAATCAGGCCGTCTGTAGTTCTGAACGATTATGATACCCTATGAACAAGGAATCATAACGAATACAAAAATGTTGTCCCAGTGTTGAGTTATGATGACAACTGGGTATTATGATTTAGGAAACATATTCTAGACCTTAGAATTTAGAAAAATGAAATGAGCGAACTTAATCATCGAGCTGTCGATGTAAGTAGAATAAAGTCGAGCGAAGTTCGAGGTAGATCCTTGATCTTTGTTGGGAGTCTGAGCGTCATTCCCCACAAAATTGCCCCAGTTCGCTGCTTAGAAATAGTTCCACGTTGTGCTAATGCTCCTGCGAAACTTAAACTAGACAAAATAATTAGGCAGTAAATATTAAATGTAAAGCGATGTATAATAAATTCATGAACAAACAACACCTTTTGGGCGTCAATTTGCGAAAATGCGGCCTTGCAGGCTGAAATGATTTAATGAAATAAGAATTTTAACAAAGCTTATCAAAATGGGGTTTTAGGCCAATGATTCATGAGAATGATGCCTTTGGCGATGATTAATGAAATGAGGCCTTAACCCAAGTATTTTATGAAGATGAGGCTTTTCAAGCCAATGACTTATGAAAATGAGGCATTTTAAGCCAATAATGTATATGAAAGCAATACATTATGAAAAGCATTTGTGCGATATATTAAAAATAGTTGTGCAATATATTTAAAGCAATTGTGCGGCGTATTTAAAGCAATTGTGCGGCGTATTCAAAGCAATTGTGCGGCGTATTTAAAGCGATTGTGCGGTGCATTTTAAAGCATTTGGTGCAATGCGTTAGACAATAATTGAAAGCCATGTGCAGTGTATTTAAAGCATTTATGCGAAGCATTTGTGCAGTATGTATTTAATAATTCTGAAAGCATTTATGCAAAGTAATTAAAGCCATGTGTGCAGTGCGTGTGCAGCGCATTTGAAAGATAATTAAAGCCATGCATAATGCATTTTAAAGCAGTTGAAAGCATTTGTGCAGTGCATTTGAAAGACAATTAAAGCCATGCATAATGCATTTTAAAGCGTTTGAAAGCATTTGTGCAGTGCATTTGAAATTACTTGTGTAGAGTAATCAATGTATTTGAAATCTTTTGTAAAGCTTTAGTAATGAATTTAAAAATCAACATCACATAAGGAGCATAATATTTCCTAAATATTATAAGCAAAACTGTTCGAGATATAATTCCCGTGAAGATGTAATCGCTATCGGCTATTCCACTTCTGCTAATCTGAAAAACCTGTACTCACAGAAAAAATTATAAGTTTTGGGGGGAGGTTGATTTGCGTTGACTTTGAAACTCTGGGTCTTGATACTTCTTGCTTCCGCTTTTGGACTTGCAACCCCCATTTATCGTAAATCTTGGCCAATGAATAATATAAAACATTTGATTGAAAATCCTTTTAGAATAGAACATAAGTAAAAATAAATAGATATATAAAGTATGCATATACGTATAATTGTAAAGAACTTCTGCCAAATTTTAAATTGTGACATGCTGTGAAACAACACAAACGTCCTTTATCCAAAGCGAATGTCCTTTCTTTTGTCGGATGACTGGGTTGATTCGAATACTCTTTGATATCCTCTGACGCATGCTCGCAATGATGCCCTTAAAATTGTCCCAGTTTCTGACTTAGGAGAAGTACTGACGCTCCATCATGATGAAACCGAGCCTTATATAGGCTGCCTACGTATCCCACCAAGGGAATCAGTCCAAGCGTAGTTCATAAAAATACATTTCTGAAAGGTTTTTAACTAAGGGGCCGATCCCTCCACGAGTTGCCTACGTATCCAAAGGAATCAGGCCAGACGTAGTTCGTTACATATATAAAAAACGGAATTGGGTTTTTCTTTTAATAAAGTGACCGAGGCCCATGCGGACCGCCTACGTATCCCACCGAGGGAATCAGGTCACAACGTAGTTCCATTACAAGCAAAATGGGATCTTTGGAGATTTCTACTTAAGAGACCAAACCCGATGTGGGTTTCCTACGTGTCCCGCCAAGGGAATTAGGTCATACGTAGTTTTGATTACATAGAAAGACATTACATAAACAAAACAAAAAATAAAAAGCTTCTAGACATAATATCTCTTAACGGCATCTGCATTGATGGCTTTCGGCCAAACTTCACCATCCATTTCAGCCAGAATCAATGCTCCTCCAGTCAGTACTCGGTGAACCATGTAAGGCCCTTGCCAATTAGGTGTAAATTTTCCTTTAGCTTCGTGTTGGTGTGGAAATATGCGTTTCAAAACCAATTGCCCAGGTGTAAATTGCCTCGGTCTTACCTTCTTGTTGAAAGCCTTGGCCATCCTATTCTGATAAAGTTGTCCGTGACAAACTGCATTCATTCTCTTTTCATCAATTAGCATCAACTGTTCATACCGATTATGTACCCATTTGGCATCACTCAACTCAGCTTCTTGTATGATTCTCAAAGACGGTATCTCCACTTCTGCTGGTAACACTGCTTCCGTTCCATAGACCAAAAGATAAGGCGTTGCCCCAGTTGAAGTCCTGATCGTGGTGCGATAGCCAAGGAGGGCAAATGGCAAATTCTCGTGCCAATGTTTGTAGTTATCAATCATCTTCCGCAATATCCTTTTGATGTTCTTATTGGTTGCCTCAACTGCTTCGTTCATCTGAGGTCGATAGGGAGTGGAATTGCGATGAGTAATCTTAAACTTCTCGCATATCTCACGCATCAAATTACTATTGAGATTAGCTCCATTATCAGTTATAATTGACTCAGGAATTCCAAATCGACAGATGATGTTATTACGAACAAAATCCGTCACCGCCTTCTTTGTTACAGACTTGTATGAAGATGCTTCTACCCATTTTGTGAAGTAATCAATAGCTACCAAAATGAATCGATGCCCATTTGACGCGGCTGGCTCGGTAGGACCAATGACGTCCATGCCCCAAGCTGCAAATGGCCAAGGAGAGCTCGTCACATTGAGTTCATTTGGTGGAACCCGAATCAAGTCACCATGAATCTGACATTGATGACATTTTCTCACAAAGCGAATGCAGTCTGTTTCCATGGTCATCCAAAAATAGCCAGCTCGTAAAATCTTCTTTGCCAGAACAAAACCATTCATGTGTGGCCCACATGTGCCACCGTGTATCTCTTCAACCAACTTGATTGCCTTTTGAGCGTCAACACACCTTAACAATCCTAAATCTGGAGTCCTCCTATAAAGGATTTCTCCATTTAGAAAAAAGTGGTTTGCCAATCTCCGAAGTGTCTTCTTTTGAATGCTGGTTATGCCTTCCGGATAATCTCCATTCTCGAGATATCTCTTAATGTCATAGTACCAAGGTTCTCCATCTAATTCTTCATCTACATGGAAACAATAGGCAGGTTGAGCTTGTACATTCACCTTGATAGGATCTATGTGGTTCTTATCGGGATGTTGAATCATAGAAGACAGGGTTGCCAATGCATCTGCGAACTCGTTCTGAGCTCTTGGGACATGTTTGAATTCAATCTTGATGAACTTTTTTCGCAACTCTTTCACGCACTCCAGATATGGGAGTAATTTCGCATTCTTGACATTCCATTCACCTTGTACTTGATGAATCACTAAATCTGAGTCCCCCATAACCAACAATTCTTGTATGTTCATATCAACGGCCAATCTAAGTCCCAGAATACAAGCTTCATATTCTGCCATATTGTTGGTACATGGAAACCTGAGCTTGCCGAGATTGGATAATGTTGGCCTGATTCTGAAATTAGCACAGCCCCAACACCGACTCCTTTGAAGTTCGCAGCCCCATCAAAGAATATTCTCCATCCTGGATAATCTTCTGAAATGTCCTCCCCAATAAACAAAACCTCTTCATCCAGGAAGTAAGTTTTAAGAGGCTCGTACTCTTCATCTACAGGGTTTTCAGCAAGATGATCAGCTAACGCTTGTCCCTTGACTGCCTTTTGAGTAACATAAATAATGTCGAACTCACTTAGCAAAATTTGCCATTTCGCTAGCTTCCCAGTGGGCATGGGCTTCTGAAAGATGTACTTGAGCGGATCCATCCTTGAGAGGAGAAAAGTAGTATATGCACACAAGTAATGCCTCAACTTTTGTGCAACCCAAGTTAAGGCACAACAAGTGCGTTCCAACAAAGTATATCGGGCTTCATAGGGCGTGAACTTCTTGCTCAAGTAGTATATAGCCTTCTCCTTCTTTCCAGTTTCATCATGTTGTCCCAATACGCATCCAAATGCATTATCAGATACAGATAAATATAGCAACAATGGTCTTCCAGGTTCTGGGGGCACCAAAACAGGCGGACTGGACAGATACTCTTTGATTCTATCAAAAGCTTGTTGGCAATCTTCTGTCCATTTGGTAGCAGCATCTTTCCTCAATAGTTTGAATATCGGTTCACAAATCACAGTAGATTGTGCAATAAATCGACTAATGTAATTGAGCCTACCAAGGAAACTCATCACATCCTTCCGACTTTTAGGAGGAGGCAAGTCTTGAATAGCCTTTATTTTTGAAGGATCCAATTCTATGCCTTTCCTACTCACAATGAAACCTAGCAACTTCCCGGCAGGGACACCGAATGCACATTTAGCAGGATTTAGTTTCAGATTGTATCTTCTCAATCTGTCAAAGAACTTCTTCAAATCTGTCAAGTGATCCGAGCTCTTCCGTGACTTGATAATGACATCATCCACATAGACTTCAATCTCTTTATGGATCATGTCATGGAAAATGGTAGTCATAGCTCTCATGTATGTAGCTCCTGCATTCTTGAGTCCAAAAGGCATTACCCGATAACAATATGTTCCCCAGGGCGTGATGAAGGCTGTTTTCTCAGCGTCTTCCTCGTTCATCAAGATCTGGTGGTAGCCTGCGAAGCAATCAACAAATGACTGCAACTCGTGCTTTGCACAACTATCGATAAGAATGTGAATGTTTGGGAGAGGGAAATCATCCTTCGGGCTAGCCTTGTTGAGATCCCGATAATCCACACATACTCTGATTTTCCCGTCTTTCTTTGGCACCGGTACTATGTTGGCTAGCCAAGTGGGATATTTTGTGACTCGAATGACATTGGCGTCAAATTGCTTGGAGACTTCTTCCTTAACTTTCAAACTCAAATCAGGCTTGATCTTTCTTGGCTTTTGCTTTACCGGAGGACAAGATGGATCAATGGGCAGCCTATGTGAAACAATGTCTGTGCTCAGACCCGGCATATCGTCATATGACCATGCGAACACATCCATGTATTGTCTCAAAAGATCAATCAATTCTTTCCTTTGGGATGGAGTCAAATGGACGCTGATTCTTGTTTCCCTCACCAATTCTGAATCTCCCAAGTTTATCGTCTCAGTTTCATCCAGATTTGGCTTTGCCTTATTCTCAAAGTGTTCCAATTCTTCAGTCAACTCTTCAGGCTGCATATCCTCTTCATATTCTTCAAAGTCTTGTTCGCTATTTGGAATTTGTTCGCTTGTTTCATTACATGTCACATTTAGAGTATTGGCAGATTTGTTAGTTTGCTTGCTGAAAAAGAGAAAAGACAAATTAATTAATGAAGACAAGGTTGAAATATTTTAAGAAATAGAAAAACCATAGTTTGGATTTGGCATTTAAGCTTTCAAAAATGGAGGCAAAATATATTAAATCTATAAACACGATTCAGGCCTCAATTTTGAATCGCGTCGTTCAATAATATTAATACAATCATCTACCAAGACTCCCGGAGAACCGGGGATGGGGTACAAGTCCAATTGTTCAAAGCAGCTCCAGGTTCAGCATCCCAGATGGTTGGGGTCTCGGTGCAATCCTCCAGAATCACATTGCATTCAGCTTCCTCCTCAGTAATGAACAGGTTTTGGAGTCCTTCCACGAGGTCGTCTTCAACAGCTTCCTCTGATACCTGAGCAACAATCGCCTTAGAAAATGACTGATCCAAGAGTAGGATAGGCTTTGGCAAGGGAATGTCACCTTTTCTTTTAAGACTAGCCGATGCGACTTCATTAAGAGCAGGCACGTATCCAAGACCAAAAGTGTCCTTCTGACCACGCAGTTGAATTGGCTCCATTATTCCATCCAAATTCACTCCAAGACCTCGACCAGGCATAAAACCATTCTTCAACATTTCCCAAGCCACCATAATAAGCACACGTGGCAATTTTACCTTTTCAACTTGAGTAGAACACATAATTTCTCTAACATGAAAAACAGATCCATCCAGCTTTTCCATGCGCTCAATAACAGGAACTGAGTTTTCGTGGTAGATCAAATTATTGCACTCTCCATGAATCACAACTTCATGATAATCCCAAACAAATTTCAAAGTCTGATGCAGGGTAGAAGGAACTGCACCAGCCATATGAATCCATGGCCTTCCTAGTAACAAATTGTAGCTAGCAGATATGTCCAACACTTGGAATTCCACCGTGAACTCCACAGGTCCAATTTGTAGCGCCAAATCAATCTCTCCCATGACTCCTCTTTGGGTCCCATCAAAGCCTCTAACCCTCACATGACTTTCACGAACTTTTCCAATATCAATTCCCAAGGCCCGAAGGGTAGTGAAAGGACAAATGTTAACAGCTGATCCATTATCAATCAAAACTTTAGAAACAAACTTATCTCTGCACTTGACGGTAATGTTCAATGCTCTATTATGCCCCAAGCCTTCGGGAGGCAACTCATCTTCATGAAAGGAGACTTTGTTAGCTTCCAGAACTTGCCCCACCATAGCTGAAAGTTTCTCGCTAGTGGTCTCAGCTGATACATAAGCTTCATTTAGTACTTTCACCAAAGCACTCCTATGAGTTGCAGAATTCAATAACAAAGATAATAAAGAGATTTGTGCGGGAGTTTTCTTCAGCTGCTCTACCACAGAATACTCCTTAGTCGGCATTTTTCTCCAAAACTCTTCCACTTCAGCTTCTGTCACAACCCTCTTTTGGTTGTTTGGTGCTCCTCGTATAATTTCTTCAGGAATATAACAACGTCCAGATCTTGTCATGCCAGCAGCAGCAGTTTCTACCACTATCTTTCCTTTTCCTTTGTCCCTTGCACCAATCGGATAATCCCAAGGAACTGCTTTGGTGTCAAAAGAAGGCGCTTGAGCAACTAAGGCTGTGATCTTGGGCTTGAGAGTAAGAACTTCTACTTCAACGGGTGCTCGCACCTCAACTGTGATTATGGGAGCAATGAAAGCTGATGTTGCGACTTTCCCTTCATCTTTGACTGGTACAATAGTCCCTTTCAAGTTGTATTCTTCCTCAATGGTAATCATGTTCACATTGACATTGCCGTGATTTGGCAGAGGATTGTTGGTCACATTAGGGGGAGCTCCCTTGAGCTGAATAACTCCTTCTTTGATCAACGCTTCAATTTTGTCTTTGAGAGTAAGGCAATTCTCAGTGTCATGGCTAGCAACTCCAGAGTGGTAGGCACAATGTTTAGTCTCGTCATACCATCCAGGGAGGGGGTTGGGAATTCTTCCTTGGATTGGTTGGAGAACTCCTGCAGCTCTCAACCTTTCATATAGTTGGGATAAGGGTTCGGCTAGAGGTGTATAAGTTTTAACTGGCCTTCTTTCATAGTTTGGGCGTGGTCTGGGTGCATTTGGAGGACGAATTTGTTGTTGATAATGGGGTTGAGGTGTATAGGTAGGCTGGTATTGTGGTGGACTTTGATAGGCAGGTGCTCGAGGTGGACAATATGCTGGTTGGGTGGTGTAAACTGGATATGAAGCAGGTGGAGGTTGGTAATAAGGATGAGGAATTTGGGTGTATTGGCTATAAGGTAGAGGATGGGGTAATGGGTTTTGATATGTTAGCATCTGGTCTGGCCTACGCTCCTGGATGGTCATGACAGAAGACACTCCATCTTTCTTCTTCTTGTTCACTCCCCCGATTAAATCTGACTGAATTGCCTTACTCGTTGCTTGTAATGCTGCCAAATTGGTGATCCTTCCAGTTTTGATACCTTCTTCCACAAATTCTCCTATCCTTACAACTTCAGAAAACTTCTGTCCCACCACACTTATCAACTTGTCATAATATGTTGCATCTTGTTGAGATTGTACAAAGACAGAAGTCATCTCACTTTCTGCCATTGGAGGTTGAACTTTTGCGGCTTCTGCTCTCCAACGCATGGCGTACTCTCTGAAAGTTTCTGTCGACCTCTTATCTAATTTTGATAAATAGAACCTATCTGGGATGACCTCAGTATTAAACTTGAACCTGTCCATGAATTCCTGCGCCAAAGCACTCCAACTTCGCCATTTCTGTGGATTTTGGCTTGTGTACCAATCAAGGGCTTCTCCTGTCAAACTCCTTATAAACAGCTTCATTCTAATGGCTTCATCTTTACCTACTCCAACTAGCTTGTCACAGTACGACCTCAAATGAGCTATAGGGTTTCCTTTTCCATCGAATACATCAAATTTTGGCACCTTATACCCTGCAGGCAACTCCACATCAGGATGAACACATAAATCCTCATACTCAAGCCCTTCACATCCCCTGTGGACTTGGATGCTTTTGAATGCTTCTTTCAGACTGCGGATCTCCTTTGCTACATTCTCATCTACTTTAGACCTTGCTCCCCTCTCCATCTCCTCATATGGATCAACTTCTATCATGGTTGGCATTGGGGTAGGGAAAGGTTGAGCTCCCGCTACATATACCTGTGGCACATATTGCGTGTTAGGAATTGCAGTGTGTGCCGCCGGTATGTGTTGGGTCGCTTGATAGTTTTGGACAAGTGGGGAGGTTTGGGTAAATGGAGCTTGGATAGGTAGGGTAGTTTGGGTAAGTGGAGTTTGGGTAGGTAGGGTAGTTTGGGTAAGTGGAGCTTGAGGAACATACGGATTAGTGAAGGGTAATGGATTGGTTTGTTGCGAGTTGGCTTGTTGTGGGTTAGGAAGCGGATTGGTAGTAGTTAGGTTGGTTTTGTTAACAGGTGGAAAAGTAGGTGGAATAGCGGTGTTTGTTCCATATTCGGGAAGTGGTGTGTTCAGGCTAATAGAGAGCTTGGTAAGGTTTCGAAGTCGATCAATTTCGCTTTGCATATCAGCCATTTGTTGCATCATATGGGCGATGTGTTCATCCTGAAGGGTTGCGTTTCTCCCCTCCGAAGTCTCAGGATCGTCTCTAAGAACGGTGATACGCCCTAAGCCAGCCTGGTCAGATGCACTTGAATCAGTCATGTTGGTGGATGCTCGTGCTTTGGATCTCGTAAAGTATGGGTGATCCGCCAGTTCGCAGTCAACGCAAATCAACTTTTTTGGGGGAAATAATTAAAGCAAAATAAAAAACCTTCAAAAGAAAAGAAAATATCAGTATAAAGCAGTAATTATTGCTTAAAAATAATAATAGCAATTACGCAAATAATGTTGAAACATACATACATATCACATAGCAACAAATCACATAGTAAAGGAAAATTTGATAATTTAAAACGCGTTCTAATATGCACGGGGCCTCTTTTATGCCAGAGGTGGGCCTAAACGCCAAATATTTGAGATTATGATAAATTGATCCAAGCTTTAATTAATAACAATACTTGAGTTTGGAGTTAGATAATAAAATAACAAACATCTTCATAGAAATAGTGCAAATTAACCATTACATCAAGTCTAAATGAAATGAAAACAACATAAAGGGGATACAAGATAACAAAGGGGAATCCTAGTTACTAAATCAAGTCTTCATGCTCCTCCAAGGTACTGCTCCAAAGATCCAGGGATGACTTGTGCCAGCATTTCAGGTGTGACAACGAGATTTTCATACAACAGATTACGTGCCCACTCAGCTTCCGTCGAATCTTCGAACCCAAATGCTTGTCCTTGAGGGCTAGAGTTCACGTCATAGTTTGCCACTAACCAAGCGTAATACTCTGGAGTGCAGTGTGCTTGTCCATTAGGCACCTCAATCGTCATCAAATTTCCCCATTGTTGAAGCAACTCTCTTGCTCTAGGAATCTCATAGAGCGGCTCGAAATCAACCTCGGATCTACCCATGTTTGAACGAAGTGGAATGACTTGACAATGTCCAAATTGTCGAAGAACTCGAATAGGAGCATATGGTTGAAGACCTTTCAAACCGATGAGCTCAATGTAATATTGCTCACGCCCCC